>OU696589.1:2719947-2947447 GCA_916048095.2 Sacculina carcini
GCCAAACACATACACAAACACACACAAATATTTATATATACAAACACACATACACAAAATCATCCACACAAACACAAACACACATACACAAACTCATCCACACAAACACACATATACAAACACCCACACACACAAACAGGTGAGACTGAACGACAAGTGACACAAACACAAACACGAACAAGCACCCACACTGGCCGTGAAGCCAAGTGCTAACAACGAGAATGCTCCAGAATGAAAGATTAATCAGAGTCGACACTGTGGAAGCGAAAAGTGAAATATCAACAGCAATTTTGTGTGTGTGTGTGTGAAGTGAAGTGTGAATTTGCCTGTAATTAATAATAATAATAATAAAGTGTGTATTGTCACGTGGAGAAATAGAGGCAGGCGCAGTTCACCTCGAGAGTCCAGCGCTGGTTGGCGCCCCAGGAGTCGGTGAGGCCGCGGATCACCACTGGAATGTTGGGCTTCTCAAAGCGCTCCACAAACTGTTCACTGCTCACATTGCCGCTGTGAATACGCTGTACAGTGCGAGACTGACGGGGCACATAGTCACAACTGAACGTGACTGCGTAGTTGAGACGACTCCAATCTCCGTTCTCAACCGATAACTCTGCCAACACACACACACACACACATAACACTAATTTACACCACAACAAACACTGACTCAGATGAATCCAGAATGAATGGAATTGCGGCCTTTTGCCAAAATCAAGCGAGCAAAAATGTTCGATGAATAAAACCAGGCAGATACAACAAAAATAAGTGAAACTATTCAACTATTCAGGCTATATTTTAGTAGAAAACAGGACAGTGATCATGTGCATTAGCCAAATATATATATATATATATATATATATATATATATATATATATATATATATATATATATATATATATATATACACCGAATCAGTTGAAAATAGAACAAACACGACATATACACACATGCATACACACGCACAGAAACAGTTTAAAAATTAGTCGTTTAAACACTAGAGATAAAACACTAGTCGCTAAATGACAAGTTGATACACGGCTAGATAATTATTGCTGAATTATTACTGACCAGGTCTGGCTCGTTTTTTGGCGTCCTCGACGCGTTTACGAGACCTGCTGTTCATGATGAGCCTGCGTGCAGCCACCGACTGTGGTCCAGCCCAGCTCAACTAGCAGCGACAGAAAGTACGCCGAAGAGACGCTCACTGAGACTCTATGACGTCACAAACACCCGGATCTATCGTGACATGCACAATTGTCAGCAGAAAAACGTGCTGAAATTACACGCGACACCCCCGTCTGTACAACTACGAAATATAAAGCAACATGATGACGAGTGCAAATCGTGCTTTTAGACTATTATAGCGGCATATGTGTGGTGTATCATATTAAGCTCTGCATTGCTTGTATGCGCGTGTGTACGGTTGCATGTGTGTTTGTGTGCACTTGTGTATGGTTGCATGTGAGTATATGGGTGTGTGTGTTCATCTGCATGTATGTATGGCTTGCACTGCCGGGCGCGTGCATTGCTAGAAAGGTGCAGCGCATCCTGGCAGTGCTTGCAGAGTCAGCTGATACTAGCAGATCGTATGTCATGAGCTTCAAGATCAGATGTCTTAATCGAGCGAAACTTAGCGCAGCAGTCGTTGTGAATAAGAGTCTCGTCCGTGTAACAATCTCACGCGTTTGATTTCTTTACATAGTATCGTCTACTGCTACATTGGTGCCCCGAGTGTGATCTGTTTTGCATCTTGACTCATCTTGTTCTTCTTCTATATGATGGATGAATTCAAAAGTGACGCGGATGTGGCTTTGCTGTCTGATAAAGTGCCAACGTTGATGAAATGTGCTGTTGATGTATGGTTTAGAGTCATCGAGGCACAGTTCAGCCTGCGTAACATTTCGTGACAAAACACCACGTGTTTGCATGTTATGGCTTCATTACCACCCAACGTTGTCGAAAGACTCCCTGTTTCTGCACTGGAAGCGCAAAACTTCTCTCAACTCAAAACAGAAGTCGTGCATCTCTACCGGCGGACAAAGTCGGAGTTGTTTGAGGAGATCATCTGAAAGCAACAGTTGACTGGTCGACCTTCTGTCAACATTGCAGAATTTCAAAAAACAGCCGCCCAGGTTGAAGTCGCCGATGATTTGGTGCGCCATCAGTTCATAAAAACCCTGCCACCGTCCATCAGAGCGTTGCTCGTCGCACAGCAGACTATGAATCTCACCAACTTGACCAAGCTGGCAGATGAGCTCTTGCCACTTTTGGGTGCCACAGCTCAATGCCAGATGGTCAGCGACAACACATTATTGCAGACATCATCGCGCGGGTCCAGGGTTACCAGCAACCCAAGCGGACTTCAACCTTTCCGTCGAGGTCTGCGTCCAAAAGTGTGTCGTGCACACTAATTCTATGCTGAGAACGCGCGAACATGCACGCCGTGGTGTCGTTGGCGACATACAGCCACATATCAACATACAACCATCTTCCCGCTCAGGTTCTACCTCGCGTCAGCCTGCGCAAAACTAGAAGGGCAGGTGAGCTCCGCTGTGACAGCCCACCTGCCCCTTCTAAAACTCATAGCAGCCATCAACACTTTCAAAGTTCAGTTTGTTGTCGACACGGACACTGCCGTCTCGATTGTGACCCCAGCAATGACGCCGACGACATCCTTGCAACCAAGCGCTGTGAGACTCCGCTCGGCCGGCGGCCAGCTGATACCGGTGCATGGTGAGGTCTTTATCAAGTTCGGTGTGCAATGTTTGCGGCGAGATTTCAGCTGGACGTTTGTTGTGGCCGACGTCACGCAGCCACTAATCGGCCAACATTTCCTCGCACACTTCGGATTAGTCGTCGATTGCCGACAGCGACGTGTGTACCACCCTGCCATTGCCATCACAGCCAAATGTGTCACAGTCAATTCTTCTTCATGCGGGCTTGCAGTCAATGATACTAAGCACCTGCCACAGGTGGGCAAGAAACTGTTGGTCAAATACCCGGCACTAACGTCACCAGCCCGCCCACATACTTCAACGGACGCCGAATCGTCTCCAGTGAAGCAGTCAATCGACACAGGCAGCATTGCAACCACGCTTGCTTCACCCCGACTATTAAATGCCGAACGCGAAACTGCTACGAAGCGGGCGTTCAGTGATCTACTGCAGCAGGGAATTGTACGCACGTCCAAGTCTCCATGGGCATCGCGACTACACCTCGTGCCGAAACATACACCGGGCGAGTGGCGTGTCATTGGAGACTACAGAGCACTGAATGCTGGCTCAACACCTGACAGGTACCCAACACCACACATCCAGAGCATATAATCGCGTCTCCACGGGAAATCCGTCTTCAGTAAACTTGATTTGATGCGCGCATACTACAATATCCCCATGGTTGACGTTGACATACCGAAAACAGCAGTAACCACACCATTCGGGTTATTTGAGTACGTGTATATGCCGTTGGTTTTGCGCAACAGCGGTGCAACATTCCAACGATTCATGGACGGTGTTTTCAGACATCTAACGTGCGCGTTTGTATATTTGGACGACGCCCTCATATTATCAGACACCGCTAAACAACACACAACGGATCTTGCCGTTGTGTTCGAAGTCCTGGACAAACATCGTCTTCGTCTGTCGGTGGACAAGTGCGAGTTCTTTCAACGCAACATAAAATTTATCGGACATCAAATCAGTGTTGATGGTGTTGGACCTCCGCAGGAACGCGTATCAACAATTGCCGAGCTGCCAACAGCTGATGACACAGCTGGTTTGCGCAGTGCTTGGCATGATGGGATTTTACCGCCGTATGGTGCCCCACTTTGCTGACTTGGCGTTCCCTTTAACAGAGATGCTGCGTTCGCAACAAAGAAACGTGCCGCTGGAGTGGACGGAGGCTGCTGAGAAGGCGTTCAGTGCCCTCAAAAAGGCCCTCTCTCAGGCGAGTCTACTGTCCGCTCCAGATCCGAGTGATCATCATCACCTCGTCACGGATTGTCAAGGGTGCACCCCGCGCTATTGCGTTTCTCTCAAAAAAGATGTCACTGTCCCAGCATCTGCTCTGCTTGCTCTGCATTGCTTGTATGCGCGTGTGTACGGTTGCATGTGCGTTTGTGTGCACTTGTGTATGGTTGCATGTGAGTATATGGGTGTGTGTGTGTTCATCTGCATGTATGTATGGCTGGCACTGCCGGGCGCGTGCATTGCTAGAAAGGTGCAGCGCAACCTGCCAGTGCTTGCAGAGTCAGTTGATATTAGCAGATCGTATGTCATGAGCTTCAAGATCAGATGTCTTAATCGAGCGACACTTAGCACTTAGTCGGTGTGAATAAGAGTCCCGTCCGTGTTACAATCTCACGCGTTTGATTTATATACACAGTAGCCAGAGCCGTTGCGAGGAATTATGGGCCCCCCCGAAGGCAACACTTGGGGCCCCCATTGTGAATATTGAATGCATTTATTGGATATAATCACATAATACGTGAAGCGAAGGGGCCCCTCAACATTCGGGCCCCAACATCCGGGGGGCGGTTGCTACGGCTCTGACAGTAGCGTCCACCGCTACAAACACGAGCAACTTCGAAAAAATTGCTAGTTGCAGCACAAATTAACAAAAATTAGCAAATTATCAACATTTAACTGCTGAAACCATTGATATATTGCATCGTTCATAAATTGCAACGAGACCCTACGTGTATTGTGATAATAATTAGTCTAGCAAACGAAGTAACTTTACTGATATACTATCTCTATAGATAAACCATCGCCCGCTAAATATAATGCTTGGCAGATGTGTCGATGAATACATAATGCATCATTTACAGCAGCAATTAACTCAAAAACTGTCCCGAAAAAAGTAAAACTTACTGATAATCACACCCCACGACGAACAAAAAGCCCAAATGCTAAGCAAGCGCTGAAATTCGTATTTAGGCGCAATGCGCGGAAAATGTAACAAACGTTAATATATATGTGTAATATTTAGCGTAGCCAAGCCAAGAAAAACCGTTCTGGCTTAGAAATATACTTGTCAATGAACTTGTCAACTACATCTGAGAAATCAAATTTTGAGAATAAAGACAAGTTTTGTTTAGTTAACGTATTTTCAGCTCTTTTTTTCAAATATGATAATTTTTAATCCATTGTACAAGGTTTGATTATGTCGGTTCCCCATATTATTGCACTTTCAACTAAATTAATTTTGTTCAATCACTTTTTTTTTCAAATTCCAAATTTAGCTTTGTTTTTTCTCCATATATGTTTCTCCCACTCGATATTATATATTTTGGCTCAATTTAATTTTTCATATGGTCAAGCATATTCTTCCTCAATATTTGTATTAGAACCAAATAGATCATTAATATATCCATATATTAGTTTCTCTCGCTCATTAATTGAAGTCTGAACTGTGAATAACAATTACATGTGTATAACTGATATAATATATATATAATATTACTTGCATATTTATTATTATGTTTATTATTATTACATACTTATTATGAAATAATTATATGAACGTATATATATATATATATATATATATATATATCTGTAATACACACGAGATATATACACTGAGAGATCGTGGAAATGGTTGAATTAACAGTGATGGGATATTACCATGTTGATATCCTTGCTCACATCAATAAATAACAACATGTGTTGCAAGGTTTCATGAGAGATTGCAGCATTGTTGCAGACACGACATATTTGCGGTACTGTTCGGTGACAGCACAATGAGTAATATGCAATATGAATAAATATGTAATATGACTATATATGACAGGTGTTCCCAAGCTTTTCCATTCCATCAACACTCCTATCATGTAAGCTCATGCGAGAACTCCCGGCCAATTAAAAATTATTATTTTCATACCACGGTAACCTACTGGACGATTTTAATACAATAAATCATTATTTACACATTAGTATGCAAAATAAATATAAAAATGAGCATTTGAAACATAACACAAGTTTTGCCTGAAGCTCAATAATAAGATTGGTAGAAACGGCTCCAGTAGATAGACAATTACAGCATTTTGTCCGATATAAAGAATATCATTTTGGACAGCATTAGCAAGGACAGCATTTTTCCGATATGAAGACTTCAAAAAGAAGTGATGGTGGATTATAGTGTCATATACTTGCATAATTATACAGCTTTTGTGTGGATTATTAATTCCTTTTGTTTCACGGACTCCACTGGAACTTGATAAATTTAGCGTGACAGAGTGAAACGTCACAAACATATGTCCTGTTTTGGTGTATTTTATATCGACACACAAAAACACCAGCAATTAATACAATCGTGAAATTATTTTCCGCGCAACATTTATGTTTATTGACAAAATTGCACATGCAAATTTAACGACACAATACAATCTATAAAGAAGAATAAATAAAATAAAGAAAACTAAAATAAAACTATAATAAAACTATAAAGAAGATTATTAAATAAAATGTATTAAATATCGTGGAACATATTTAAACTTGCATGTAAAGTGTTAGGTTAAATCTGAGATTTTTAGGATATATGGTTTAACACCAGTTATTTTTGGTTAAGTTAAAATTGTTTTAAGAGCACAGTTGGTCAATGAATGAGGGTTGAACTAGGAATGAATGTCTGACGGCTGTTCCTGCATGGCGGGACACTGTTTGCCCCAGGCAGGTGCTAGATCATAAGGCATCAGGTCGTACTGGGACAACCTCCACGCATTCTGGCATCACAATAACACCAACAACAACGCATATATTGGCAGACAATTTTGACTGGTTTGTTCGCACGATACATTCACTCTCTATATGATATCACGCATTCACAGGATATAAAATATTTAGAATTTGCGATATATTAATTCAACTATAGTGGAATTTTGTAGATTAAAACGAGCTATATCACATAGTGAAACATATGTATGTAATATGTACTTTGGAATATTTATTTTTACTTTTATTTATTAAATTTTATTTTATTATTCATATTATTCGTTGATTTTTATTATGCAATCCAGGGAAAAGCTTACGATGTTATTTAAAATAAATAATTATTAATTCTTGATTATAATTATCAGAAGATGCTAGTAGAAGTTAATTAATTAGTAAGATTTTATAAACTGACATTGTTGAAGTTTTCCATGTTGAGTTTGTTTGTTCGTGAGAGCGCGTAAACGTTGATGCGATGAAAAAAGAGGAATTGTTGACAATGCGCCACAAATGCCACATCAGTGTAGTCAGTGTAGACAAATGTGTATTTTGCCGTTATGCGATCTGTAAACACCACGAAATTTAACATTAATAATAGTTAGAATAGCATAATTAATAATAATACTATTAACGACTAATGATAATCAGTTTAATATCAATGATAGCATAATTAATAATAATTTTCCAAACAGAAAACCACTCATCTATTCTAGAAAAAATACATTTAAATTACTGACTTATAAGCTGACTGTATTATAAACTTCTGACTATATATCATAGTATGTTTGTTTCATAAAAGTTCAGGGTCATCAGGATATAACCTGCTGGCTAAAATCGTCTGTTAGCTCAAAAACCGTGTCCGTGTGTGTATTCGTCCGTGTGTGTGTGGTGTGTCCGTGTTTGTATTTGTCAGTGTGTGTGTGTGTATGTGTGTGTGTGTGTGTGTGTGTGTGTGTGTGTGTGTGTGTGTATGTGTGTGTACGTGTGTCAGTGTGTGTATATGTATCAGTGTGTGTCAGTGCATGTCAGTGTGTATGTGTGTGTGTATGTGTGTGCATGTGTATGTGTCAGTGTGTGTCAGTGTTTGTCAGTGTGTGTCAGTGTGTATGTACTTACTGATATCATATGCAATGGAATATTGTCCCGGATCATCCATTGAAGTCATTTTTCCTGTACTAATACGGCCATTTCCTGCCACATCTTTCTCAACCACCTTCAAGTTGTAGCCATCCTTTGAGTACATAAACGTCATGCATGGCTCTCCATTGCTGAGGGATCTCTGCACCGTCCACCTGCCAATTATCTGCAACAACAACGGTTTTGTTCCAGTGAGAAATCCAGCCTGGCGCGTGTCTTATCTCGCGCTTGAAACAATCAGGGTATGTTCGATTCATCCACTTCAGAAGTAGCAGCTTGCGAAGTGCACATGAATCGAACACGGGTTCATGTGTGCGGCATTTATTATTGTTTATCAGTTAATTAGCAGGTGTTGTTTGTTCAACTCACGTGTGCTAATATTTTTGCTTTCAGGTATATTTCTCCTCGATAATGCAAAGTTTAGTTGAGTATTTTTGCAGTTCTGAACGAAATACGCTCGAAATAAACACTCGGAAAACAAACACGCACAAAATGAATGCCTGCTCTGCTCTGTGAATGACCACTTCTGATTCACTTCAGAAGTGAATGAATCAGAAGCTCTATGAATGACCACTTCACTTCAGAAGCACCTAGAAGTACTTCCAAAGTACTTCTGAAATGTGAATCAAACGCTTAGGAGTACTTCGCAAGTACATCTGAAGCTGAATGGAACCGACCCTCAATGTGAATATTTTAACACAAGTTTGCTCAATGTGGTGATCTTATGAAAATTATCAATTCATTTGTATTGCTTTCATTTCATGATCTTAATCATACCATATATCGTCTCTTCTTAAACAAATTTCTAAATCACCCTGCTATAACAGCTGAACGTTTTACTTCTAGACTTTGAAAAAAATTATTTTACCAAATATGTTTTAATTAGTTAACTATTGTATATTATTAATGTTGTTGAATAAGTATTTATTTTAGTAATATTTTGTAGCTATTTAATAATACCCATCAACTAAACAATGAATTGATTTCATTAAAAATATGTTTTTCCTCGGCAACATTGTATGCTTATTTTAAGGGATTATTAAATTGCAAAGAGCAATGGAAGTGAATATTTGTTGAAAGAGAAGTGAATATTAGCACACGTATCACTGATGACAGTGAGACTTGTGGTTATCGTGTGTTGCTGCTTGTCTGACCTTGTCTTTGTTGAAGTCTTTCATTGGCAGCACCATTGGGCATCGTCCTGTCCTCCATTTGTGACCGTGGGACTGTGCTACCACACTTATCAGCAGCAGAACAACAGCTATAATGCCGCTCAAACCAGGGGCCATGTCTGCTCACAAACACATACACACACATACACACACAGACACACACATACACAGGCACGTATATACAACTGTTTAGCCGAATAAAATACATTTACAGCCTTGAAAATGTGTCAAGCTTGGAAAATCGACATTTGCTTAGAAATGAAACATTTAGAAAAAGTATAACTAGTCACTGAAGTGTTGACTTACCTTGAATCTGCGCAAATTTACGTTCAAATGAGGAGATAATAATATGAGTGTTCTACTGTCAGATCAGTATTATTGTGTTGTATTTTTCTGGCGCTTATATATGAAACAATGACCATTTTCCTTGAGCTCAGGCTGCCAAATTGAAAACAAAACAGAGCAATTATCTGAGTGTTATGTAAGCGGAAAACTGGCTTCTTCATGCAATTCACAGCCATAATTGCTTCAACAAAGAACTTGTCGTGATTGCAAAAGATTACATATTGAAACTGTGTGAGGCCTGAAATAGCCATTTTCAATATCAGATAATAATTACCAAAAATTTGCGCTTGTAGAATGAATCAAAAATTCGAGTAAACAAATGTGTTAATTGAATAAAAACGAGATTAATAATTCAAATATATTTTTTATAAATATTCCGTGAAGTTAGCATTTGTAGTGTTGTAATTGCATGGACATGTGTATGTGTGTGTGTGTGTGCTTGTGTGAGTCGTGCGTTGTCGTATATTGTGAGTTATACACATGTGTGTATGTATGTGCGTATTTGCTGACCTGTTCTGCGGAGTGTTTGATTAGCATGTGTGTGTGTGCGCGCGTATGTATGTGTGTGTGTATGTGTGTGTGCGACTGCGTGTGTGTGTTTGTACAATATGCTGAGAGGAGTTCGGTGCGGGGGCACTGAAGCAGCCGGAAGCCTGGTGGGAGAAGGGTGGCAGTGCTAATTTGGGTGTATCGCGGGGTTGTTGTGTTGCTGGTGGTGTTTGGTGTGGCGAGCGCAGGAGATGGAGAGTTGAATTGGTGTGGTGTTGTGGAATTCATTTCCCTTGTGTTTTTAGTCTAGAATTATACATTCCCAATTTGTGTTTTTTTTCTCCTTACAACCACAAGTGTATGAAATGTTATACTATATTACCAAGATACAACCGATGCTAAAAGACTGCAAAAATTAGCACACAGCTTAAAAATCAGTCATATGAACTGGAAAATTGAAAGCGGCTGTTATTTGTTAGTTTTTGTTGTTAATTGAAATGGTGTGTATAAAATTGTTCATTATTAACGGTGCACAAAACATGAAATTATTTCCACCCTTCAATTTGTCATTCTGTATAATATTATTATTACTATGTTTCTTAATATATAGCGAGTACAAATATGGCGCAGATAATAGTGCGTCGTTTGCCTGGTGGTGCATTCGGCCGGTGGATTTTCGTCTCTCGATCGCTTGAGCTCGTTTTCTTTTTGTAGAAATTAATACATACTCATTTGTTGATTAATATTATCCAGGCTGCTCAGTGAGATTGCCAAATGTTTGTTTATTTTGTGCGCTTCCGTGAGACATCGTACTGAGCGCCTTAGTCGTGCGGTATGTTGTTCTCCAATATAGTTGCTTATCGAGCTGTCAGCACTCAAGTATTATTATAAAATAACTCCCAATGTGGGCTAAACTCTGATAATTAATTTCTATTTAGGATGGGCGGGTTTTTCACATTCTTTTTTGCATATACGACTTTCACCATTGCTGTATACTTTAATGCAACTCAATTCAAACTTCAAACTTAGCTCTGTGTTCGCTTATGTTGCGTGTTCATTATTCTATCATACTAGTGAGCTGCTATCGAATATGATTTATACAATGATATGGGTTTTAGAATAATATGAATTATACAATGATATGGGTTTTAGAATAATATGAATTATACAATGATATGTGTTATAGAACAATATGGACTATACAATGATATGGGTTTTAGAATACTATCAATTATACAATGATATGGGTTATAGAACAATATGGACTATACAATGATATGGGTTTTAGAATACTATGAATTATACAATGATATGGGTTATAGAACAATATGAATTATACAATGATATGGGTTTTAGAATACTATGAATTATACAATGATATGTGTTATAGAACAATATGGACTATACAATGATATGGGTTTTAGAATACTATCAATTATACAATGATATGGGTTATAGAACAATATGAATTATACAATGATATGGGTTTTAGAATACTATGAATTATACAATGATATGGGTTATAGAACAATATGGACTATACAATGATATGGGTTTGATGCGGGCGGACAACACGAAGACATGTGGCTCCACGGGACAATAACAGGTGTCATGTTTGTGTTTGTGTTTGTTGGCAGCCGGTCATGTCGCAACATACATGGAGGTGCGGCAGTGTACTAGTCACGTGTTTGCTATGTGTCATTGCCAGCACGCGGTCAGGTACGTTCAAATTGCCTGTGTGGAGAAATACTATCTCATTGACAAATTTAGTTTATTCATTTTGGGCGCTTCCGGTAGATGGAGCCATCGCGGTGTGGTAATACTGCTTGTACTCTTCCCATGCTACTGGACTTGCCAGTAATTAATAATAATAATAATACTACTTCTGACTTGATTAATAATTTTATTTTGCCACTTCACTTTCTCTCAAATAAATCGCGTCATCCTTCAGAGCTTGGTGGCTGTATGGGCGATTCCATATCCAGCATATTGATGGGGTATTCAGGATACACGTGTTCTCACCGAGTTGTTCCCACCGAGTTGAATTTACGGGAGATGAGCATGGCTCTAGCTGTCCCGTCTCAATTGCCACATTTGTCCAGCATCGACTTAAAGGAACTTATGGTTGGGGCCGCCACAACAGCATTGCTTAAATCATTCATGTGTGTGTGTGTATGTGTGTGTTTGTCTGTATACAGACAGTTGTATACAGTCAGCGAGTTGTAGGAGACAGGAAAAAGTTAAAAGCTTGTCAGTTCCGCCTTCCAATTTTCATACGGTTCAATTTAGCTCCTTTCACAGTTTTTAGGTTCGGTTATGTTTGTCGATAGTTCGTAGTTCATTGTTCTACACCTCTATTAGGAAAGTTTAATTTCTCCACATCTCTGTAATTTTTGTTTTGTATTGTTTTATATTCGTTTTGTAGTTTTCTATCGTGTCCTCTTTTTGACGCTGTTAACTTGAATCAGTCCCTGCCTGTCAAGCATTTCGTAAATCACTATTACATCTCGTTCTCTCCATCCTTTCAATATGGACAACTTCATCTATCCCAGTTTCTGTATTGTAGACTGTATGTATGTGTGTGTGTGTGTGTGTGTGTGTGTGTGTGTGTGTGTGTGTGTGTGTGTGTAGTAACGAGCGGGAGCGAGGTGGTGTCAGTGTTACCAGTGAATGTATCGGTCGATCAGTGTGATAACATCACCATCACATGCAGTGTACGTGTCAACGCCAGCCAACCACCGCACGCCCCCTGGTGGTCGCACGGATCAACTAACCTGTCATCAGACTCACTGTCAGGCGTCACTGTCTCCACTGACAACACAACAGTCAGTTTATTATCTTCACTGACAACACAACAGTCAGTTCACTGTCTCCACTGACAACACAACAGTCAGTTTACTATCTTCACTGACAACACAACAGTCAGTATACTATCTCTACTGACAACACAACAGTCAGTATACTATCTTCACTGACAACACAACAGTCAGTTTACTGTCTCCACTGACAACACAACAGTCAGCTCACTGTCTCCACTGACAACACAACAGTCAGTTTACTGTCTCCACTGACAACACAACAGTCAGTTTACTATCTTCACTGACAACACAACAGTCAGTTCACTGTCTTCACTGACAACACAACAGTCAGTTCACTGTCTCCACTGACAACACAACAGTCAGTTTACTGTCTTCACTGACAACACAACAGTCAGTTTACTGTCTTCACTGACAACACAACAGTCAGTTCACTGTCTTCACTGACAACACAACAGTCAGTTTACTATCTTCACTGACAACACAACAGTTAGTTTACTATCTTCACTGACAACACAACAGTCAGTTTACTGTCTCCACTGACAACACAACAGTCAGTTTACTATCTTCACTGACAACACAACAGTCAGTTTACTGTCTCCACTGACAACACAACAGTCAGTTTACTGTCTCTACTGACAACACAACAGTCAGTTCACTGTCTTCACTGACAACACAACAGTCAGTTTACTGTCTCCACTGACAACACAACAGTCAGTTTACTGTCTTCACTGACAACACAACAGTCAGTTTACTATCTTCACTGACAACACAACAGTCAGTTTACTATCTTCACTGACAACACAACAGTCAGTTTACTGTCTCCACTGACAACACAACAGTCAGTTTACTATCTTCACTGACAACACAACAGTCAGTTTACTGTCTTCACTGACAACACAACAGTCAGTTCACTGTCTTCACTGACAACACAACAGTCAGTTTACTGTCTCCACTGACAACACAACAGTCAGTTTACTGTCTTCACTGACAACACAACAGTCAGTTTACTGTCTCCACTGACAACACAACAGTCAGTTTACTGTCTCCACTGACAACACAACAGTCAGTTTACTGTCAATGTGTGTGTGTGTGTGTGTGTGTGTGGGTAGGATGGAGTATGGAGATCGGTATTGATGGTGAGATGTGTCAGTTCGCTTCATCACGGCCAGTTCACGTGTCACGCCAGCAATAAACACCACGCCTCGTCGCGCGTGCTAGTGTACGGTCAGTGTGACTGAGTGCATTAACAACATCCACAAGAAGGATATATTTTCACCCTGACTTGTTTAATATTCAAGATTATGGAATACATCTGCACTTTGACACACTCAACAATATCACGAATCAAACAACATATAAACATAAAAATAATGCCACTAAAAGTTCAATACCAAATTAAAAAACGACAACTATATGATGATGTTATGTGCGGGTATTTCCTGTGTATATGTTATATTACAGTTGTATGACGATATCATTTTTTGTACAAATACACAATATTACGACACAATCACACGTGTATATGTGTGTTTGTCTGCGTGTGTGTTTGTGTTTTGTCGTGTATGTATGTGTGTATGTTTGTTTGTGTGTGTTTATGTTTGTGTTTGTGTGTATGTATGTGCGTGTGTTTGTTTGTGTGTGTGTGTGTGTTTGTTTTGTCGTGTATATGTTTGTGTGTGTATGTGCTTTGGCGTGTATATGTGTGCATATGTTTATATGTGTATGTATGTTTATGTTTGTGTGTGTGCTTGTGTCAGTTTCTGTGTGTGTGCGTGTGTGTTTTGTCGTGTTTGTGTTTGCGTATATTTGTTTGTGTTCATGTTTGTGTGCTTGTGTTAGTTTCTGTGTGTGTGTGCGTGTTTTGTCGTGTTTGTGTTTGCGTATGTTTGTTTGTGTTAGCTCCTGTGTGTGTGTGTGTGTGTGTGTGTGTGCGTGTGTGTGTGTGTGTGTTTTGTCGTGTTTGTGTGTTGTTGTGTGTCATTAGAACACACAGTTTGTTCTTCTCATTATCCGAATGTGCTCAATATTGTCCCGAATCACCCTGTAACGTGCTATTATCGTGAATATATTGCTGCAAGCTGACTTATGCTATATTTATATTTTGTATTTATTGTTTGATATCTTAATTTCTGATTGATTGAGCATTTCTGCACGAATTCGAGATTAATTTCTATTTGTCTGCCTCATCAACTCTTCATTCATTCCGCTTCAGTTGATTACATGCTATTTCTGTACCAAGGGTATAGATTTGTGTCGAGGCTCGGGGGGATGACAGCCATCATGCATTAGTGTTCAAAGTTGGCTCAGTTGGTCAATTGCATGAGACTCTCAACCATTTTATGCCTATTCTATTACAACACACATACCTCAATGAAAAGTATATTGCATATCATTGCATACATACATTTGTGTCGTATTGTTACTTTTTGCTATGCTTATTTTTATGACAATATATTAAATTAACTGAACTCAGCAGAATTATCGGGGGGTATAATTGCATATTCATACCCCAGCCAATTTATCGGGGGTATATATACCCACATACCCCCAGGATTTTCGCTCATGTTTTGCACCGACTCACGTATGTGTTTGTATGCGCGTGTGTTTGTAGAAGCGCCAGTGTTGGTACACAGCAGTGGAGCCAGGTCAGGTGTCGGGCACAATATCAGCCTGATGTGTGTGTTTTCCGGTCGTCCTGCACCACAAGTCAGCTGGCATCGCGGCGTCATCGTTCTCAACAACTCGACACAACAACACCGCAGGTCTGCCACTCAATACCCTGCTGGATACATCTGCATCAGTTGCGTACACAAGTGATATTACCGACAATCTATTGTGTCCGTCGCTCAGTTGCCTCTCATCTGTTCTACCACTGTACTGGCAGGCCCGGTCCCAAGCATAGGCAAACTAGACGGTTACAACAGGACCTCCAATTAGTGGAGGCCTCGCACTGGACTCATGAGAACAATTATATATATTGTGTCAATCATGAAAGATTGGACACAGGCATCGGTCCTGTCTCTGCATTATTCAGAACTAGTTCGAGAATTGGCTGCCATCAAAACACGAACAGTTTTGATATTTTCTTGGTATTCGATGTTTATGTTTCGTTTCATCTGTGGCCACCGAATTCACTGTGCCTAGGGCCTCCAATCACCTGAGACGGGCCCTGGTATTGTGGATGTGGCGTGTGTCATCTATTATTCATCACGTTGCAACCTTGATTATTATTATATAGTAACTGTACTCGGAAATGCATACGATTCATAATATCACAGGAACTGCACGCAATCTTACGTCATCATGTTTCTGCAACTAATCCACACAGCATCCAGTCATCGTGTGTTCGCTCTTTCACACTTTCTCTTTCCACAAAACAATACGTCATCCACACACATACATACATACACACACACATATATACTGTACATCTTCACAGAATTATATATGGCATCATGTGCTGTATATTATATAAATGGCTGTGTTGACAATTTTGTAACGAATCTGGCAAGTGCAACTGTTCGTGTTCTGCTCATCAATATATATTCATTGTTTTTGGTAGTGTCTTGGTTCCATAGGAACTAAACCGAGAGGTACACTACATGGACATCACACTGACACGACGCACAATGCTGATTAACACCTAGTATTGCTTCCGTAGCATGTCATATGTATTGTTGACACTGTGTGTGTGTGTGTGTGTATGTGTTCAGCTGTGTGTTGAATTATATTTACCTTCGATGTTTGAATTTTTGTTTGAATTAGATTTTCGTCTATAATTACGCCCAAAAATGCGGTAGTTTTAACCCTTTCGATTATTTCATCACCACGTTTTACGGTATCAAATTTATGTTTCATTGATTTATTCTGAAATACCAAATTTTTTGACTTTTTTGTTTTCAGTCTTAATCGATTTCGATGGATCCAAATCTCGACGTCCTGTAGTGCTTTAGATAATATTTTATGTAAGTCGATCAGATTTTCTGCTGAAACAGATAGGCTTGTGTCGTCCGCAAATAGAGCGAATTCTGCCATTTCTGTCGATTTATATATATCGTTTATGTATACCAAAAAAGTGTGGGACCCAAAATTGATCCCTGTGGGACTCCACAATTGATAAACCTGGTGCTTGAATCACGTCCATTGCAGTAAACAAATTGCTTGCAATTACTTAGATAGCTTTTGAGGAGTTTATTTGAATACCTCTTATACCAATATTCAACCTCTTACCTCTTATACCAATATTCAACCTCTTACCTCTTATACCAATATTCAACAGCTTGTGTGTATATGTGTGTGTGAGCGCTTTTGAGGCCTTCGGCTGAGAGCGTTATATAAATGTCTCAATGTGTGTGTGTGTGTGTGTGTGTGTGTGTGTGTGTGTGTGTGTGTGTGTGTGTGTGTGTGTGTGTGTGTGTGTGTGTGTGTGTGTGCTGGTTGCTGGCAGGATATCAGTGTTGAGCATGACAACATCAGACAATATTGTCGAGTCCAGACTGATGGTGTACAATGTGAGTGTGTCCAGTGATCACGGCACTGTGCAATGTTCTGCATCAAACCCGGCCGGCAATCTCACTGTCTCCGTGCCTGTCACTGTAGTGGGTGCGTCAATGATCTCTCACCATCTCTCTCCCACTATCTCTCTCTCTCTCTTTATGTGTCTCTTTCTGTGCAGGGTACAGGCGGCATGCATGTTGTTTCTCACTCACTGTTGAACCGGCACAGGTACAATATATTATTCAGTTTCAGACACACACTTTCACACCGTGTGATCGTCACACACACTGCTGTCCGGTTCATCGTGTAGATCAGGGTGTTCGTGGTGATGTTGCTGTACAGTACCACCACTGGCTCTCCGACTAAACATGTGTGTGTGTGTGTGTGTTTGTGATTACAGAAGTTCCGCGCGTGCACAACGTGACTGCCGTGTCTATCGGCAAGTCGCGCATGTTTATCTCATGGCGGTTGGATGATGGAAACACGCCACTGCTCAAATACTCACTCAAATACAGACCGGTACGTCTAGCTACGGCTTCATTTCTGTCGTGAATATACGCTGCTTGTCTACGCTCATTAACGAGGCGTGTCTGTATTTCGTTCAACTGGTGAATCACGTATTAATGGATCTAGTGCCACTCAAAGCTTTTCTCTCATACTCTTTCCTCTCTTGCCTCTTTCCTCATTTCCGCACGCTTGTCACTTTCCTTGTATCTTTTCCATCGTGCGGGTTTCCTCGTACCGTTGTTTTGTGTCTCAATTTTCGTGCTTTTTCGTAATTTACAGTTAATCGTGACTATAAACTTGGACTATTTTTCGTTTTCGATTGTAACCACTTCCTCTTACTGCGTGTTCAAATATTTTGTGTTTTCACTAACGCTGCTAACATTTTAGTGTGTCTGTGTTTTTATGTATGTTTTGTATTATATTTGCTGCAGAGTATCTTTTATCGCTAGTTCAGTGTGTGTGGGGATGTATGCGTGAGTTTTTATGTGCACTGTCCATAATATAACAAGTTTTGCACGTATAACATGACGAAGATCGGGTGTTGTTTTGAGATGTAACGGTGTGTGTGTATGTGGAGTCGTATTGAAGTGTTGGTATGGTGTGGTGTGGTCTTGTAGACGCGCATCTCTCTTTCATTACACCTTCCTTTCATTATTGTATCGTCACAACAATTATCTATGTAAATACGTATATTCTACATAAGGACATTTTACACACATGTGTGTGTGTGTGTGTGTAGTTTGGTTCGTCGGAGTTGTGGTCTGAGCAGTCTGGCGTGGTGGTGGACGCTCACAGTCATGTATTGTCCGGTCTCACAACCAACACTGTCTACCAGATACATCTGTCTGCCGAGAACAGTGTGGGCCAGGGCAACACTGTTCTGCTGCCTCGTGCTAATAACTCCGACTATGTCAGCAACTTCACCACTGCTTCCACTGGTCCGTCTCACACTCAAACTCTCTCTAACACAGACACACACACACTCACACTCTCTCTAACACACACTCACACACACGCTCTCTCTAACACACACACTCACTCACACACTCACACTGAATCCTAGCTCACTAGTTGACTGCGATAATCAATAATTTGTTCGAATAAGGAACCCACTATTGCCACTTTATATTGACTTTGTTTTATTATGGTTTTTCTGTGTCCGTAATGAACACACTTACACACACATACTGACACACTCACACACACATACACATACACACACACACACACACACACACACACACACACACACACACACACACATGTGCCTCATTGATGTTCTGATATGGGTCTGTGTGGTGCTGTGGTAGATCCGGTGTACAAGCCGTTGTTGTCGTTGAAGGCTGCGACGTCGGAGTCGCTCACGGTCAGCTGGTCTCCACCACCGACCAACTCTGCTCTCTACAACATCATCAGGCGGCATCATGATCAAGATGCAGGACCGCAGGTCATGTACCGGCTCATCATCAGCGGTCAAGATGTATCCCAGGGCGGCCACGTCAGAGAGGTGACTGCTACTGACACTGACACACTGACAGACACTGACACACTGACACACACACTTTTACACTGATACACTGACACATACTGACACACTGACACACACTGATACACTGACACACACTGATACACTGACACACACTGATACACTGATACACTGACACACTGACACACTGACACTGACACACACTGATACACTGACACTGATACACTGACACATACTGACACACACTGACACTGATACACTGATACACTGATACACTGACACACACTGACACACTGATACACTGACACTGACACACTGATACACTGACACACACTGATACTGACACACACTGACACACTGATACACTGACACTGACACACTGATACACTGATACACTGACACTGATACACTGATACACTGACACACTGACACACTGACACTGACACACACTGATACACTGACACTGACACACACTGATACACACTGATACACTGACACTGACACACTGATACACTGACACACACTGATACACTGACACTGACACTGATACACTGGTACTGACACACACACACACACACACTGATACACTGACACACACTGATACACTGACACTGACACTGACACACACTGATACACACTGATACACTGACACACTGATACACTGACACACACTGATACACTGACACTGACACTGATACACTGGTACTGACACACACACACACACTGAGTTTTTGATTGACAGTGGTGGTGATCGGATGTGTTAGTCTGGCGTCGTGAGTGTGTTGTGAGTGTGACCTTGACTGTGATGAGTCATTCATTCTTGAGTGAATGAATGGTAGCTCTTACAAGCGCAAGCGCGGAGTAAGCGAGTGTGTGTGTGTGTGTGTGTGTGTGTGTGTGTGTGTGTGTGTGTGTATGTGTACTTGTGACTGTTTGTCAACCCGAAATGTCATCAGATACACCTGCTACTGGGAACAACGAGCCGCCCATCGCGAATTTCAACACCGCACGGCTTGCTTCACCAAAACCAGGTGTGACATGCAATATTTGTGATGACACTGTCGAACGTTTGGCGATTGAGTGTTTTGCATGCAACAAGCTGCATCATATCAGTTGCACTGGTCTACCGATGTACTCTGTGGTGACTTACTTTACATCTCGAGTGCAATATACTTGTCCAACATGCGTAGAGAATAAGCACGCTGACTATGCAGCCATAAAGTCATGGATTGAACCACAGCACGCGTCAGCTGATTCACGCCGCAAAACGCCGAGTCTAGATGACATCGTTTCTCGACTGGACGAGGTAATGACCCGTGTGGATCAGGTAGCTACTGCCACAGCGAGTTCAGTTACATCTATGCATTCCGCTGCAACACCGCCTTTCCACGCTCAAATCGCTATTTCGACCGCCGAAGCAAAAACATCCGACTACAACGTAGTTGTGAAATCTAAACAAGACACTCCAGTGGACAGAAAGTTCATTGCAGAAACTTTGAAAGATGTTCCCATCATCAGAATGACCAACACACGTAGCGGAGATTTGCGGGTGACGTTACCAGACTCGCGGGCTGCTGACAGCGTTGTCACGATGCTGCAGTCTGCCAACACTCATACTGCATCTATGCTGCCCAAACTGATGCCAAAACTTACAGTCACACAAGTAGAAAAGGACATACCAGACCAGGAGATCGTTGATTATATCAAATTTAAAAATCCTACCATCGCTCCGTTGATCAATAATCCGAACCACTTTCGAGTGCTTTTCTCGAAGATGGTCAATGAACACAGCAAACAGGTAGTAATCACTACTACTCCAGCTATACGAAACGCTGTTATGGCCACAGGCTATTTGTATATCAATACAACTCGGTGCCGGGTCTACGATAGATATTGGGTACTCAGATGTACAAAATGTCAAGCATTCGGCCACAAAACAAGAGATTGTCAGAAACATGATGTTGTGTGTGGGTATTGCTCGGAAGCACACAAGACCACCGAGTGCACGCGTAACGGTGAGGTCAAGTGCGCCAATTGTTCGTTGACTAAACGCTTCGAAACGGCGCACGCTGCGTTCTCCACAAACTGTCCCTGTTTCCAGGCCGCCAAAAACCGCATTATGCAGCAAACTCTCAACGAATCTCCAAAAAAGTGAGTGATGTTTCGCGTGATCATTTCGACTCAAAAACACATTTCACCGTCGCTCAATTAAATATACAGTCATTGAAAGGTAAATTACCAGATCTACGAATTGACACTGCCTCTGAATACGATTTCGATGTCCTGCTCTTGAGCGAAACTTGGTTAAACGAACATACACCTTCTAGATTTCTTAGCATACCAAACTACTGTTTACTTCGACGCGATCGACCGACAGCATCACTCAGAGCAGA
Organism: Sacculina carcini; assembly: GCA_916048095.2. Classification (NCBI taxonomy): domain Eukaryota; kingdom Metazoa; phylum Arthropoda; class Thecostraca; family Sacculinidae; genus Sacculina; species Sacculina carcini. The sequence continues at coordinate 2,741,504 of OU696589.1, forward strand.
GGGATACGGCGGTGTCGCAATTTATGTAAAGAACAAATTCAGCAGCGAAGTGATCAACACGACTAGCAGCGAAAACAGTAATATTGAACTGTTGTGCGTAAAGGTAGCGGTGCAAAAATCTGTTACACTAATACTTGTGAATGTTTACCGTCCACCAGATTACACAGCAGCACAAGTCAACGAGGACCTCAGCGACCTAGAAGAGCGACTACAACAGATAACTGTTCTACACCCTAAGTCGAAAGTGGTTTTTTGCGGTGATTTAAACTGTTGTGTACTTAAACAAGGCAATGACACACCTGGTCGAAAACTAATGTCAGTCCTAGAAGCGTACAACTTACATGTATGTAACACGACATACCCAACGTACCGACCTGCTAGCACATTGCTGGACATCGTAGCCTTGAGCGATACCAATTCCATCATCGACACCAACGTCATTCGTTGTCATTACGGCACGCCTCATGACTGGACGATTGTGAAATGCCAGTTTAGACACGAACCAACGAACGAATTATTCACTACACGTAAACGAAATTACCAATACATCAATCTACGAACTCTTAATAATTACGTACGAAATGCTGATTGGACCCCCGTGTATTCATCTCAGTCGATTCACACTAAGTACAGTCACTTCGTGGAACGATTGATCGGAGTACTAGATGTTTGCTGTCCTTATCGAACCACCCGGATCCGTAACACCGACCGGAAACCACTACCCGCGCATATACGACAACTTTACAACGAACGGAAACAAGCACTACGCAACAATAGCAGAGATCACTACAAACAACTGAACGCCGCTTGTAGATCAGCCATACGTCAATACAACCGCAGCAAAATCACTGAAAAAATGGAGAACAAGCCATTCAGCAAAATATGGAAAGAATGTAAGATGATTGTGGGCCGTAAACAGAATCAGGCTCAGTGTACATTGAATGCTGATGATTTAAACGACCAGTACATCTCTGTTGGTATACAAACATCGAACCAGATACCACCTCCGATACGACCCGTTGGTAACCGCTTACCGCGTGTCAATACAGGACGACTCGAATTACGACCGATTACTATGGAAGAACTGGCGACCATCGTACGAAAAATGAAGACGACCACTAGCGAAGATGCCGATGGACTAAGCATAAAGATAATTCAGATGTGTTTTGATGGAATGTGTCATATTTTACTAGATATTATCAATACGAGCATCATCACCAACCAGATACCTCAACGAATGAAGCACGCAATCATTATACCAGTTCCAAAAAACAGCAAGAACAACAATAAAGACACCAGACCCATATCGATCTTACCACCTGTCATGAAAATTCTGGAAAAGGTCGTGCAAACACAGCTCGTACATTACCTAGAGTCCAACCATCTGATAAGCGAAGCTCACCATGGCTACCGCAGGGGTTACTCGTGCGAAACTGCATTATCCGTTATCACCGATACAATCTACGCTGCGATGGACAAAAGAGAGGCTACGATACTAGTATCAGTAGACCTTTCTAAATGCTTTGATATTGTGCACCACGACATCCTTCTCACTAAGATGGAAGCACTCAACATTGACTCGAGCTGGTTCGCAAACTATCTGTCAGACCATTCACAACAGGTGCGAATAAGACATCCAGACAGTCGACTCACATTTTCCGATATAAAAACAACTACCGAAAAATTATCTATCTTCCAGGGCGGTAGTCTCAGCTGTGCTTTATTTCTCATATACGCTAACGACTTATCATGCTATTTTCCAGACGACGAGAGCAGATTTCAGTTAGTGCAATACGCCGATGACACGAACATTATGATAACGACAACGAAATATAACCTGCATCGCACCATCCGACAGTTAGAGCACCAACTTGAAGAATTGGCTGATTATTACCGAACGAACAGAATGAAGATTAACCCTGACAAAACCCAACTTGCAGTTTTTGGAACAAAGTACTTGCTGAACGGGTATCCTGAAATAAGCATAGTTTTCAATGGAAATATAATACAACAGCAAATATCAATGAAAGTATTGGGCATGCACCTTGACAAGCACCTACAGTTCAACCAACACATAGACCAACTAGTGAGAAAATCTACTGGCATTTTGTTATGCATCAACCATGCGAAGTCGAGTCTGCCTGAATTCACACACCGCACCATGATCAACGCATTCATACTATCGATATTGTCATTTTGTAGTACGGTGTATGGAACAGCCGGAACCACGCAGCTTCGACGACTACAACGAATATTGAATTTTTGCGCCCGAATCCTATCTAACAAGAGGAAATACGACCACATTTCATCAGCATACGAATTACTACAATTGCCGACCATTGAACAACTCATCACGAACAATAGAAAACGACTTCTATCTATGATCTTCAAAACGCAGCGACCAGCACAGCTATACCGTACAATCCAAATACGCAATCTCCAGTCGAATATCCTACGTCATACGAACACAATATCAATTCCGAGGACGAATACTGATGCGGGACACAGAAGACTTAATTATTTTGCCTCGAAACTCTTTTGAAAAATTGCTTCCTATCTGTCTATAAATTTGTGTCTCTTCTTTTTTATTATTATTTTTTTTCTTCTTTTTTTTTATTTTTTTTTTCTTCTTTTTTTTATTCTTTTTTTGTGTGTGTTGATTATTGCAATGAAAAGCGCCTATTATGTTGCGATTGCAATAAATGCTATTATTATTATTATTACTGATACACACTGATACACTGACACACACACTGACACACACTGATACACTGACACACACTGATACACACTGACACACACTGATACACTGACACACACTGATACACTGACACTGACACTGACACTGACACACACTGATACACACTGATACACTGACACTGACACACTGATACACTGGTACTGACACACACACACACACTAATACACTGACACACACTGACACACACTGACACACACTGATACACTGACACTGACACTGACACACACTGATACACACTGATACACTGATACACTGACACACACTGATACACTGACACTGACACTGATACACTGATACACTGGTACTGACACACACACACACACACACACACTGATACACACTGATACACTGACACCCACACTGACACACACTGATACACTGACACACACTGACACACACTGATACACACTGACACACACTGACACACACTGATACACACTGATACACTGATACACTGACACACACTGATACACTGATACACTGACACACACTGATACACTGACACACACACTGATACACTGACACACACTGATACACTGACACACACACTGATACACTGACACACTGACACACACTGATACACACTGATACACTGACACACTGATACACTGACACACTGATACACTGACACTGACACACACTGATACACTGATACACTGATACACTGACACACTGACACTGATACACTGATACACACACTGATACACTGACACACACTGATACACTGACACACACTGATACACTGACACACTGACACTGACACACACACTGATACACTGACACACACTGATACACTGACACATACTGACACATTGATATACTGACACTCACTGACACACTGACAGACACTGATACACTGACACACACTGACACACTGACACTGACACACACTGATACACTGACACACACTGATACACTGACACACACTGATACACTGACACACACTGATACACTGATACACTGACACACTGACACACTGACACTGACACACACTGATACACTGACACTGATACACTGACACATACTGACACACACTGACACTGATACACTGATACACTGACACACACTGACACACTGATACACTGACACACTGATACACTGATACACTGACACACACTGATACTGACACACACTGATACTGACACACACTGATACACTGACACTGACACACTGATACACTGATACACTGACACTGATACACTGACACTGATACACTGATACACTGACACACTGACACTGACACTGACACACACTGATACACACTGATACACTGACACTGACACACTGACACACTGATACACTGACACTGACACTGATACACTGGTACTGACACACACACACTGATACACTGACACACACTGATACACTGACACACACTGATACACACTGATACACTGACACACTGATACACTGACACACACTGATACACACTGACACACACTGATACACTGACACACACTGATACACTGACACTGACACACACTGATACACACTGATAGACTGACACACACTGATACACTGGTACTGACACACACACACACACTAATACACTGACACACACTGACACACACTGACACACACTGATACACTGACACTGACACACACTGATACACTGACACTGACACACTGATACACTGACACACACTGATACACTGATTCACTGATACACTGACACACACTGACACACACTGACACACACACACACACACACACACACACACACACACACACACACACACACACACACACACACTGATATACTGACACACTGATACACTGATACACTGACACACACTGATACACTGATTCACTGATACACTGACACACACTGACACTGACACACACACTGATACACTGACACACACTGATACACTGACACATACTGACACACTGATACACTGACACACACTGATACACTGATTCACTGATACACTGACACACACTGACACTGACACACACACTGATACACTGACACACACTGATACACTGACACATACTGACACACTGATACACTGACACACACTGATTCACTGATACACTGACACACACTGACACACTGACACACTGACACACACACACACACACACACACACACACACACACACACACTGATATACTGACACACTGATATACTGACACACTGATACACTGACACACACTGATACACTGATTCACTGATACACTGACACACACTGACACTGACACACACTGATACACTGACACACACACTGATACACTGACACACACTGATACACTGACACTGACACACTGATACACTGACACACACTGATACACTGACACTGACACTGATACACTGGTACTGACACACACACACACACACTGATACACTGACACACACTGATACACTGACACTGACACACACTGATACACTGACACACACTGATACACTGACACTGACACTGACACACACTGATACACACTGATACACTGACACTGACACACTGATACACTGACACACACTGATACACTGGTACTGACACACACACACACACTAATACACTGACACACACTGACACACACTGATACACTGACACTGACACACACTGATACACTGACACTGACACACTGACACACTGATACACTGACACACACTGATACACTGACACTGACACTGATACACTGATACACTGGTACTGACACACACACACACACACACACACACACTGATACACTGACACACACTGATACACTGACACACACTGATACACACTGACACACACTGACACACACTGATACACACTGATACACACTGATACACTGATACACTGACACACACTGATACACTGACACACACTGATACACTGACACACACACTGATACACTGACACACACTGATACACTGACACACACACTGATACACTGACACACACTGATACACTGACACACTGATACACTGACACTGACACACACTGATACACTGACACACACTGATACACTGACACACTGACACTGACACACACACTGATACACTGACACACACTGATACACTGACACATACTGACACACTGATACACTGACACACACTGATACACTGATTCACTGATACACTGACACACACTGACACACACTGACACACACTGACACACACTGACACACTGACACACTGATACACTGACACACACACACACACACACACACACACACACACACACACACACACACTGATATACTGACACACTGATACACTGATACACTGACACACACTGATACACTGATTCACTGATACACTGACACACACTGACACTGACACACACTGACACTGACACACACTGATACACTGACACACACACTGATACACTGACACACACTGATACACTGACACACACTGACACTGACACACACACTGATACACACTGATACACTGACACACACACACACACACACACACACACACACACACACACACACACACACACACACACACACACACACACACACACACACTGACACACACATGTTCACTTTCGTCAAGCTGAGGTTGAAGTGGTTGTTGTCACTAGGTCGCAGTATCGCTTGATGCCGGGATGGGATTGTGTCCTACAGTGCCTCTATATTCGAGCCACGTTTTGACAAAGTCATCAATGTGTGTGTGTGTGTGTGTTTGTTTGTTTGTGTATTTCAGAGCGAAGTGAATGGCTCGGTGGATGTGTATGTGTGGGAGAATTTGGACGCCGTGCGGACATACACAATGTCTGTGCGTGTGTGTGTTAGTCGAGTGGATCTGTGTGGTCTGTGGTCGGACGCTGTCAATGGAACAACACTTCTCGACAGTGAGAACAATGACTCAGCACCAACACACACTGACACTCACTGACACATTGACACACTGACACTGACACATTGACATACTGACACTGACACATTGACATACTGACACACGCTGACATATTGACATACTGACACACGCTGACATATTGACATACTGACACTCACTGACACATTGACATACTGACACACTCTGACACACTGACACATTGACATACTGACACACACTGACACATTGACATACTGACACACGCTGACACATTGGCATACTGACACTCTTTGACACACTGACATACTGACATACTGACACTCACTGACACATTGACATACTGACACACGCTGACATATTGACATACTGACACTCACTGACACATTGACATACTGACACTCACTGACACACTGACATACTGACACTCTTTGACACACTGACATACTGACATACTGACACTCACTGACACATTGACACACTGACACATTGACATACTGACACATTGACATACTGACACATTGATATACTGACACATTGACATACTGACACATTGACATACTGACATACTGACACTCACTGACACATTGACACTCTTTGACACACTGACACGTTGACATACTGACACTCACTGACACATTGACATACTGACACACACTGACACATTGACATACTGACACACGCTGACACATTGACATACTGACACACGCTGACACATTGACATACTGACACATTGACACACTGACACTCTCTGACACATTGACACACTGACACTCTTTGACACATTGACATACTGACACTCACTGACATACTGACACTCACTGACACATTGACATACTGACACACACTGACACATTGACATACTGACACACGCTGACACATTGACATACTGACACTCACTGACACATTGATACACTGACACATTGACATACTGACACACGCTGACATATTGACATACTGACACACACTGACACATTGACATACTGACACACGCTGACATATTGACATACTGACACACGCTGACATATTGACATACTGACACACGCTGACACATTGACATACTGACACTCACTGACACATTGACATACTGACACACGCTGACACATTGACATACTGACACACGCTGACACTCTCTGACACATTGACATACTGACACTCATTGACACACTGACACTCACTGACACATTGACACACACTGACACATTGACATACTGACACACGCTGACATATTGACATACTGACACATTGACATACTGACACATTGACATACTGACACACACTGACACATTGACATACTGACACTCACTGACACATTGACACACTGACACACGCTGACACATTACATTACATTAAGACATTTATATCGTGCTTTTCACCCGAAGGTCTCAAAAGCGCTCACCCACACACACACACACACACACACACACACACACACACACACACACACACACACACACACATACACACAAACTCACAAACAGGTGCACGCACTCGTACACACAAACAGACACAATTACAAACATAAGTACTGGAGGCAAATGATATACAACGCAAAGAGGCACTTTGGCACAGGAAAATATCAAAAAAGGGTACAAATACAAATATAACATTATCATAACATGAATATTATGTTGAAAATATTTATGATTGTAATGTATAAGGTAGGATAATAATGTTTTGTTTTTATTTTGCTTTTCAATAAGAATACACACGCACTCATTGTCAAAATTGAGCAACTCAATACGTGTGATACTGTGGCGTGTGTCATCTATTATTCATCACGTTACAACCTTGATTATTATTATATAGTAACTGTACTCGGAAATGCATACGATTCATATCACAGGAACTGCACGCAATCTTACGTCATCATGTTTCTGCAACTAATCCACACAGCATCCAGTCATCGTGTGTTCGCTCTTTCACACTTTCTCTTTCCACAAAACAATACGTCATCCACACACATACATACATACACACACACACACACATATATACTGTACATCTTTACAGAATTGTATATGACATCATGTGCTGTATATTATATAAAAGGGTGTGGTGACAATTTTGTACCAATCTGGCAGGTGCAACTGTTCTTTTTCTGCTCTAGAGTTCATCAATATATATTCATTGTTTTTGGTAGTGTCTTGGTTCCACAGGAACTAAACCGAGAGGTACACTACAATACTGGTGTCTACGTGTTGGCTTCAATGTGGCTGACGGGTGTCTATTTGCATATATGTGTGTGTGTGTGTGTCAGAATTGGCGCAGCCTCGTAATGTTAGTGTTCAGTGTGAACTGGACCGTCAGAGACCTCACACTGCTCGAGCCCTGGTTCAATGGCAGGCTCCTGTCAAGACCAAACAAACACTGGAACAATACACGGTGCGTTTGTATGTGTGTGTGTGTGTGTGTGTGTCAATGTGTCTAAATGGGGCTTACGCCATTGTACTATTCATTAATTGAACAAAACATACAGATAATATTCATATTACTGTGTGCGTGTGTGTGTGTGATAAGTATCTGCCATTATATGCATTTTTATATGGTAGAGCCGACCCTCTCCACGCCATGGCGCCACATGGACGGAAGACGTATTAGAGAGGTCCACCTCCCCAGAATGCATGACACAACACATGACTGATATCTGGTACCATCATTTACTGCTGGGTGGACAGGGGCTGTGGGATTACATAATTCGCCCAATGGAATTCTCCTTCGCCGGGATTTGAACCACGAACCTCCCGCTTGTAAGGCGGGTGTGCTACCACTACACCACGGAGTCCAACAAAACGGGGAGCGTGGAGCGTTACATCACATTGTGTGTGTGTGTGTGTGTCAGGTGTCTGTGAGAGGCGAGGCTGAATATCGTGACGGTGGAGGTGGACTGGTGCGGGCATTGTTTGGACCCGAGTACAAGGCACTGCCCGTATCTCACCAGCAGGCCATATTCTCTGTTCAGCCCAACACCAACTACACGGCCTTGGTGAGAGAATGTCATCACCTCTGCTAACACGAGTCATCAACTTTGTACGACTCAATTGTATCCGCTTATAGTGGGACCTTTTTGTATATTGTTTACACTCGCCCACACACTCATACACACACACAAACACACATACACACTGTCGTCGCTTTTTATTCGAGTGTTGTGCATTAGCACTCATTTACTTCTCTCATGAATAGTGTGTGTATGCGTGTCTGTCAGTGTGTACATGTGTGCGTGTATGTGCACATGTGTATATTTGTGTATGCATGTGTATGTATGCCTGCTTATGTGTATGTGTGTATTTGCGTGTGTATGTGTGCCTGCGTCTGTATGTCTGTGTTTATGTGTATCTGAGCGTGTCTGCATGCATGTGTGTGTGTGTAGGTGTGTGCCGATTCTGCTAGTGGGCGGTGTATGGGCAGCGAGAGTGCCTCGTGCATGCTGGGTGCCGGTCCTCCCGACCTCTCTCTGCCGTCTCCCTCATCCTCGTTGTCTCATGCCGGGGCCGGCAGCGGTGGTGGCGGTCAGTATCACTGGTGGCGCGTGAGACAGGACGCTCGATGGCTGCTGTTGTTGCAAGTGGACAGGGTGGATGAACGTAACGGACCGGTGTGTTGTTACAGGTGCCTTACAGACAGTGGCACGTGTATAGCAGCCAGTTGCACTTGCAATATCTCTCTCACTGCTTGTATTAGCCGTGTTGAATGTCAGTGTTGAATGATGTGTCCTGCACCTTAAATGTCACATATCTATTTATTCCAGAAATTGATTTATATCAAATATTAATTTATATCAAATATGTCAGCTATTAATTGATGTTAGATTTTGATTCAGACCAGATATTGATTGACATAAGATATTGATTGATACCAGATATTAATTGATGCCAGATATTGATTCACACCAGATATTGATTCACACCAGATATTAATTGATGCCAGATATTGATTGATGCCAGATATTGATTGATACCAGATATTGATAGCTGCTGCTGGTATTACTCGCTCGCGTTAAACATTTCATATTGGCCTATCAAACGGCGTCGTTCATTAATCAACCTGCCTGAGTTTAGCTCAGGGGTTTCCAAACTGTTTTTACAAGCTTTACCTTGTGCCAGATACTTAAGTTTGAAGCGAACTTTCATTATGTCACTTTGTACAGTTGCACTGGTGCGTATCTGCATGACATATTAAGTGGGAGTGTTTTCAACAAGCACAAAACGTGAGTATGTGCCGATCTTTTGCACGAGAAGTTGAGCGTAATTGAATGGTCTGATGTACTGGCTGTTTTGTCGGCAGAGTGGTGGTGGTGCGGTTGTCCAGCGACCAGGCAGTGTCCAGTCTGCCGTCCACAGACCACATCACCGTGCACTCGTACCAACACGTACAAACCGAGCAACACGGCGCCTATCTGGCCGACATGTTTGAACAGTTGAGTTTTGCGTGTTTCTGCTGTGTTAACACACCAACACTAACACACACACACACTAACAATAACACACTAACAATAACACACTAACAATAACACACACACTAACACACCAACACTAACACACACACACACTAACACACCAACACTAACACACACACACACACTTACATACTAACAATAACACACACACACACACATGCACACACACACTCACACACACACACACACACACACACACACACACACACACACACACACACACACACACACACACACACACACACACACACACACACACACACACACACACACACACACACACACACACACACACACACACTAACACACACACACACACTAACACACACACACACACACTAACACACACACACACTAACACGCACACAACAACACACACACACACACACACACACACACTAAGACACACACACACACTAAGACACACACACACACTAACACACACACACTAACACACACACACACACATACACACACACACACACACTAACACACATACACACACTAACACACACACACACACACACTAACACGCACAGACTAACACACACACACACATGCACACACACACACACTAACACACACACACACACATGCACAACAGACAGACACACACACACTAACACACACACACACACACACACACACACACACACACGCTAACACACACACACACACACACTAACACACACACACACAAATACATGCATAACAGACAGACACACATCAATCGCCTTGTCAATCCATCGTCCAATATGCACTTTTTCAACTGATGCATGTGGTAATTGAACATGTGTGTGTGTGTGTGTGTGTGTATGTGTGTGTGTGTGTGTGTGTGTGTGTATGTGTGTCAGTGATTTTGTGAAGACCAGGTATGTGACGGTGGGAGACAGTGAGACCTTGTCTTCACCATCTCCGTCTTCATCTTCTGGTGTTCACACTCCTTCATGCTCCAAGTGCCGCCTGCCAGACGTTCAGCATGCTCACTCTCGCTCTGGTGGCCGTTCTTCACGCAGCAGACCAGCGAGGGCGGCTCGAACAGTCGACAATGTTTCTTCATCATCGTCTCAGTCAGTGATGAACAATCAATCTCATAGTGGCAATCAGTCGGATGTTTCTCAGCAAGACTCAACACGACCACCGCCCACCGCTGAAACACAACTTCCTCACGATGGACCTCTCGATGAGAACGCCAGATACACGGCGTTCGTCCAGTTTCTCGGTGAATTTGCTCTTCTGTCCATCTCTTCTGTATTGCATGTCTTATTATTCTTCCCGTGTGACACTCTTCTATCTTTACTATTTTTTCTCTATCTCATTCTTCCTGTCTATCTTATTCTTCCTCTTGTGTCCCACATTATTCCTTCTATCTGTCTAATTCTCCTATGTTTCTCATCATTCCGTCTATATTTCATATTTTTTATATTCACCAGCTGTGTGTTAAGGTTTGTGTATCAGTGCTTATTTTTCGGCTTTGTTCGTTGCTGTTTCACTGTCGCTGTTAACACATGTACATGACTATATCTGTGTGTGTGTGTGCGTGTGTGTGTTTGTGTGTGTGTGTGTGTGTGTGTGACAGTGCGTCGTGGAGACGGTGTGTTGTCGGTGACTAACACACACTACCTGCCTGTTATCACTCCGGCACCGCCTTCGGCCGTCACTGACACGCCGCCCACACTGGCCATCGTGCTCGGGCTCGTGCTAGCGCTCAGTTTCTGTGTGCTACTGCTTATTGTAGTGCTGTGTGCGCTGCGACATTACGGCAAGGACGTCGTCTCCATCAGCGGTGCTGTCCGGTGAGCATTGCGTGATATTACATCATATCTCGTGATATTACATCATATCTCGTCACATTACATCATATCTCGTGATATTACATCATATCTCGTGATATTACATCATATCTCGTGATATTACATCATATCTCGTGACATTACATCATATCTCGTGATATTACATCATATCTCGTGATATTACATCATATCTCGTGATATTACATCATATCTTGTGACATTACATCATGTCTCGTGACATTACATCATGTCTCGTGACATTACATCATATCTCGTGATATTACATCATATCTCGTGATATTACATCATATCTCGTGACATTACATCATACCTCGTGACATTACATCATATCTCGTGATATTACATCATATCTCGTGATATTACATCATATCTTGTGACATTACATCATGTCTCGTGACATTACATCATGTCTCGTGACATTACATCATATCTCGTGATATTACATCATATCTCGTGATATTACATCATATCTCGTGACATTACATCATATCTCGTGATATTACATCATATCGCGTGATATTACATCATATCTCGTGATATTACATCATATCTCGTGACATTACATCATGTCTCGTGACATTACATCATGTCTCGTGACATTACATCATATCTCGTGATATTACATCATATCTCGTGATATTACATCATATCTCGTGATATTACATCATATCTCGTGATATTACATCATATCTCGTGACATTACATCATATCTCGTGATATTACATCACATCTCGTGACATTACATCATGTCTCGTGACATTACATCATATCTCGTGATATTACATCATATCTCGTGATATTACATCATATCTCGTGATATTACATCATATCTCGTGATATTACATCATATCTCGTGACATTACATCATATCTCGTGACATTACATCATATCTCGTGACATTACATCATATCTCGTGACATTACATCACGTCTCGTGTCATCATCTTAGTCAGTTTCCATTTGTCATTGCCAGTATCAGTTAATTGTCAGTATCTGTTCATTGTCATTGTCAGTTCTTGTGTTGGTCCATTCTGGCAGTTATAGTTAACTGCATATCACAGGCCATGTCGTTTTAGTACCGAGTTATTTTGCATCATCACTTTATAAATAGAGATGGTTGTCTGCCGGTTGTTACACACAGTAGCATGTTTTCACTGCTGCATCACGCGGTCCCGACCGGCTCTCACTGACATTATCACTGTCACGTGTTCACTGATCTCACACAGACTGATGATGGAGCATATTCGCGGTCAAAACGTCAGTTCGCCCGTGTCTGCCGGCTTGACTGCCATAGCACGGGTCGATCTGGTGGCCGCTTTTCAACAACGCCACGACAACGGAGACGCTGGGTTTCGGCGCGAGTTTGAGTGTCTGCCACAGTGTTTCCACGACCGCACCACCTACGCATCGGAGGCACTGGAGAACTCCAAGAAGAACAGGTGACGGTGACAGCGACTCCAGTGCTGTAATCACAACCGAGCCACTTGCCGACACAATTGGACTCACTATCGCCACAATGCACTGTGTTTTGTGGCCTATCTAGTTAATAATCGACTCATTGCGCAGTAAATCTCACGAAATTTCCACTATGTTAAGTAGGTTTATTTGCCACAACAACATTCAAGAGATAAGATAAGACAGTGGAAAAAACACATACCTTGACACGAGTCATCGAGCCCTAGCTGCTTAATGCACATAACATTTCCAATAGATTGTGTGTGTGTGGATAATTACAGCCGTGAACACTTGAAAAACAAGTGAATAAGCAAGCGTATCAACATTGACACAAATATCTGTGTGTGTGTGTGTCTGTGTGATAGAAACAAAATGCATTATGATGATAACACAATATACAATAACACACATATACACACATGCATAATGACATATCCCAGGACATATACATATGTCTACGTCCCTCAATATGTCTATATATAATAATAGATATGTCGATTTGTCTGTCCGTCTATATGTCTGTCTGTCTATCAGTCAGGTCTCATTCATTCATCCATTCATTCCATCATTATCATGTGATGCTGATTATTCACTATGTGCCGTCTTAGTTTGCTTTGAGAAATATTAGAATTTAATTGTCCTAAAAGGAGCTGTATTTCATTAGGTAGATTATTGAATTATTGCGTAGCAAAATAGAAGATACTTTTTTTTATTTCTGTTCGGAAGGATGACAATTCAAATTCGGTTTCTTTGGCTCTGGTATGTCTTTCATGCTTAATTTGGCTGAGGAATGTGTTCGATTCTATCGTTGTATATATAAGTAATATTGAATATAACTCATGTACACAATTTACATTCATGATATGTGAACTTGTGTATATATCCCGTACCGAATCAAACTTATTTCCAAAATGGATGCATCTTAAGAGCCTATTCTACGCTGTTTTTTATTGATTTTTAGAAGGATGACATTTGCTCACATTCCCCTGGCTATTTTCCCTGTATTTCAATGTGCTTCCACCCTCATCTGTTTGTTATTATCACTGTCATTTGTTGATTCGTTCTGGGATGTTTCTGATGCACGACTTGTTCTATGTCACACGTGTTGTTGATGTGTGTTGTCTTGTGCCGTGTGGTGGACAGATACCCCGATATTCGCGCCTACGACCAGACCCGCGTCAAACTGTCTCACATTAACGGCGTTCAGAGCACTGAGTACATCAACGCCAACTTCGTGTATGGCTACAAGGAGCGCAAGAAGTTCATCTGCGCTCAGGGTCAGTGGGAGTATGGCTTGCATGTGAGGGCTGTCTAAATGTTGTACGATAATCATACTGTACTTTGAACTTAACATGTTGTTGAGCTTGTTAATGTTGTGGCTCTGTTTGCCTGGTTATAAGACCACTATGACAACAGCATGCAGTTGCTTGTGTTGTGATAATGTTGGCGTATTGGCGTGACAGGACCACTGGAGGTGACGGTCGAGGATTTTTGGCGAATGGTGTGGGAACAGCGGTGTTGTTTGCTGGTGATGTTGACCAACCTGGAGGAAGTGGGGCGTAACAAGTGCGCCAAATACTGGCCTGATGATCAACAAGAGGCCGCATATGGCTGCATCAGCGTCTCTCTCACCAGCCAACACCGCTACTCTGGTCTATCTCTCTAACTCTCTCTCTCTCTCTCATACACACACGCACACATGTACACACATAATATACCTTGTTATCGTGTAATTATTGACGCTTTAAGCGTACGCGGTCGCGTGTTGATATTATATTACACGCCCCTCTGTGAGCTCATATATAGCCAGGTAACCGCTGGTAGACTCAATTAGGGAGCCTTGTTGATATGTAAGAACCCGGGCCAGTATTCAAATCCACCGCAAGAACCTCTGGCTCAAGAGAATTGAGCACCTAAATAACTGGGCTTGTCGGCAGTTTTGTGTTGTTTAAACTGTCGGTGATCTGGTAGAAGGTATTGTTCTGTTGAGGCCACTTATGTGTACGTGTTGTGTGTGTCTCTCATGTTACTGTGCAGAGAAAGCTGGCATTTCAGGCATGAAGAATTGTTGCAATAATTCGCCACTCTGTGTCGCTACAATCTCACATTGTTATCTCTCTCTGTGTGTATGTGTGTGTGTGTGGTGGGGGGGGGGGGGTGCTCGGTGCATGCGAGTTTGACATTTCGTGTCATAGCTTGTTTGTGCTCGTGTTATCAAGTTTGCCATCACGGTTGAGTTATCGTTTATTTGCAGACTACGCCGTGCGCGTGCTGAGTGTGAGTCGCGCACGCGGGGACGCCTCGCTTGATACCCGCTGTGTCACCCAGCTGCACTATCTCACATGGAGGGACTTCATGGCGCCGGAGCATGCGGCCGCACTGCTTTCATTCATCAGACGCATCAACGCCATCTATACGACCGACATGGGACCTATTCTGGTTCACTGCAGGTCTGATAACTCGTGTGTCATATCTCCTGTCTCATACTCAATTCCGCCTCATGTAGTTTGATATGCCGTGTAGTGTAGACAGGTGATGAATCATTGTGTGTCATTAGGCTCGAACTGTCCTGTCTCCAAACCCACTGTCATCTAAGCTTTCCTTGAATTGTTGGCTAATACTGGTTACTTCAACCACACGCCTATCAAGGCCATTCCAAATATTCACACACACACGCACACACATCTGGTTGCGAAACTATATACAGTCAAACATAGATATAAAGCGCTAGTTGGGGTCCAAAAAATTCAACCGCGTTGTATCTGATTGTGCCCATTATACCGATTTGACTGTATATTCGTTTATCTCGTGGTACGCTATAATACATAATTTACGTGTTTCCTAGTGAAATGAAGACAAATAAATATAACTACACCAATACTATGATATATATTTTTTATTTTCAAATTGTTAATTATAAACTTGAAAATATTTGGGTTGAAAGCCCCTATCTCGCCCAACTGATTATCTCGCTTCATCGATGCGTCTTATATCGATGTTTCACTGTATTTGTTAACGTCTTCAACAGGTGGCTTTTGTGTGGTCTCAATCATGCAAGCAGCAATCATTATGTGTGTGTATGTGTGTGTGTGTGTGTGTGTGTGTGTGTCAGTGCCGGTGTGGGTCGCACTGGCACACTGGTGGCAATAGATTCATTGTTGCAACAGCTGGACGAGGAGCAGCACGTGTCCGTGTTCAACACGGTGTCAGACTTGAGACATCAGAGGAACTATCTGGTTCAGTCGCTGGTCAGAACGGCCTCCACATCTGTACTTTCACATGCTCGTGCCTCTGTGTGTGTGTTTGTGTGTGTGTGTGTGTGTGTGTGTGTCGTATGTTCCGGCCATTAAAACCACCTGGTTATTAATTTCATGTCAGTTTTCAGGCCTGTATTACTAGGTTTTAGTAGGAGGGACTAATATTTGAACTTTTCTCCGGTAGTATATTTCAAATGTTCTGTTTGTTCTACATATACAGCATGTTGAAAAAATACGTCTCATCCTGTCATTTGCGTGTTAATTTAGGTTTCTCATCAAACTATTGCACATATCTGTACTTTATCAACATTGATATCATTCATACTAAAATGAGGCTTGTTCTTTTTGATAAGCATAACTTCGACAGACTGAATTTTCTCATCCTGAAATAGATCTGGCCAGCCAGTCATGGAAAATATGTAGTATAATTTTGCATTAAAGCATGGGCTTGATGGTCGCGATCTACAGTACTGAATCTGGCTATTGTTCGGTTTATGCTAAGACTGGCTGGGTTGTGGGTGCATATGAGAGACACGGTGACATTGCTGATGTTTTGTGTGTTGTTTGTTAATGCAGAAACAGTACGTGTTTGTGTACCGCACTCTCATGGAACAATCTCAATTTGGCAACACTGAAATATCGCGCGACAATCTGGCAACCGTGTATCAGGCGTTGTGTCAGCCAGCTCAGCCTCGTCGCTCGCAAAACTCCGTCACCAAGCTGTCACTGGAGTTTCAGGTGCCGTTTGCCACACGGACAAGGGGTTATAAAAAGTCTTATTGGCGCTCATCTCAGCCCATTTGTTCATTCATGTTTTATATTGGCAACGGCTCGTCTATAAGTTTATCGCTGTCTGTTTAATATATCATCAAATTTTCCATTTTGAAACACAATGAAAATGTAATATTCTTTCATTTATCCTGTCCACGTTGCCTTCGAGTTTTCTCGCTACCAATTCTCTATATCGCGTTGTATATATGAACCACGTGTGTGTATGTATGTCTGTATGTGTCTGTGTTTGGTGACAGCGTCTCGGGGATGTGATTGAAGAGCGGAGATCATTTGTGGTGGGAGATGCCGAGGAGAACAGCAGTAAGAACCGACACGGCTGGTTGTTGCCGTATGATGTGAACCGGGTCATTCTCACACCCCTACCTGCACGACCCGCTCACACCTACATCAACGCCTCTTTCATTCAGGCAAGACGAGCCTCGCTCCCTCACCATATCATCTTAATCACTCTCTTACGCGATTGTATAAATGTCGTCTTGATTTAGTAATTTCATTTCATTCATCGTTTATTTATTTTGCTTCTTTCTTCAATAACTTCCATTTTCCTGACTAAAACATTTACATTTTCAAACTCTCTTTCTTTCCTAATTGTTTGGGTGCTTCCGCTACATGCTTGCACTCTTCCCATGCTGCTGCCTATAATTAATAATAATTATTATGCATTGATTGTCGTGGGCGCTTTTAAAAAATCGTTTTCAATTGCCCGTTTATTGATAATCGGCTTGCTATTGGGGCAAACCCATATTTAACAATAACTGCCACTCATTCTGCCTATTTTTAGCCATATATTTTCGCTGTTATGCACCGCTCAATTCTGTCACTTGTATGAAATACTGATTGTATATTGTTGTGACTTTATGTACGATGATTTGCGTGCTGTGTGTGTGTGTGTGTGTGTGTGTGTGTGTGTGTGTGTGTGTGTGTGTGTGTGTGTGTGTGTGTGTATGTGTGTGTGTATGTGTGTGTGTATGTGTGTGTGTGTATGTGTGTGTATGTGTGTGTGTGTGTGTATGTGTGTGTGTGTGTATGTTTGTTTTCTTGTACACACTTGTGTCCGTGAGTTTAAGTATAATGAGTTTACAATATTCCTTGTTTATTTATCAACTCCGTGAATATTCTGAGCTGTACTCAACGACACTCGTGTTTGTGTATGTGTGTGTGTTGGCAGGGTTACGACGCGGATGAGACATTTGTATTGACTCAACATCCATTGACTAGCACTCAGTCAGACTTCTGGAGAATGGTAGCTGACCTGGACGTGCGTGTAATTGTGGTATTGTCCACGGTGAGTTGATAATACAATGTGTTATATTGCTCAATATCAGTGCTATATTGTTTTGGACTCCGTGGTGTAGTGATTAGCACTCCCGCCTCACAAGCGGTCCGTGGTTCGAATCCCGGCGAAGAAGAATTTCTTTTGGGCGAATTCCACAATCCAACAGCTCCTGTCCACCCAGCAGTAAATGATGGTACCAGATATCAGTCATGTGTTGTGTCATGCATTCTGGGGAGGTGGTCTTATCTAATACGTCTTCCGTCCTTGTGGCGCCATAGCGTGGAGAGGGTCGGTTCTGTGGTGACAGCGAGCTGCACGAGCACACCTGTGTGTGTTCATAAGCTTCGGCTTCTTCCCGTGTAGTAGCTATCACTTGAGACCTTTAACCTTTTAAATACCAATGCCATATTATTCCAGTTCATATTATTGTGTGTGGTTGTTTGTTGCAGTTGCACTCATCATCTTTGTCATCGCCTCAGGGCAGCGGCCGGTCGCAGGCTGGTGGCGATAATGATAATAACGATGATGATAATGATAATGATAACGAGGCCGGCCAGTGTGTGCGTTACTGGCCGTCGCTGCACGAGACACTCAGTCACGACCACCTTCACGTCACCACTGAACAATATCACCAACTGGCACTACCCTCGCGTGACCGCGTGCATGTCTACCATATCAACGTGACAAACAATAAGGTACAAACCCCTCATCACGTGATTGAATACACGTGCTTGCACTGACTTACACAAACACACACACACACACACTCACACACACTCATACACTCATACACTCATACACTCATACACTCATACACACACACACATACACACACACACACAAGCACTCATACACACACACTCATACACTCATACACTCACAAATATGTATATACACACAGAGACACGCACACACACCCATACACATCATTCATACGCTCACAAACATGCATATACATACATACAGCCGCATATACGATACATACATACACACGCATACAGATAGATACACAAAAATACGCTGTTATTATTGTTGTTGATGTTGAAGTTGGTCAGGTTGTCTGGCTGAACAGCCTGCTGAGCTGCTGAGGAAAGACACGGCACTGTGGCCGGGTTATTACACAAGTGATTGGTTCTAGATCCGATGAGTTGGTGTCTCAGTTGTGTGTGTGTGTGTGTGATGTTGTGTGGTGCTTATTGTAATTATGGACAGGTGTCATGTATTGAGTCATGTAGTTTTGCTTCTGTTAAGTGCAGGTTTCTAGAAGCGCGGGCTGATGACCGCATCTCAACCTGGCCAAACACCAGCGGCCGATTCAGAGTGCAATATATGAGGGGTTGAATCAGTTTGTTTGGGGGGCTTAATTTTGGGGGTGATCAGTCATACACATGCATCATTATGCAACATCTTTGCGATAATGCTTATATCAAACATTTATACAGAAAGATATTTTGATTGATCTCTCTTATTGAACCTCTTGGCTATGAGGAGTTAATGGAAACATTGGGGGGAGGTTTAAGCCCCCTGATCCCCCCTCTGGATCCGCCAATGCCATATGCACCTTGTTTTCACACGTGTATGAGTGTGTTTTCTGATGGGTGTTTTTCGAGGAGTGTGTTATGTTGTAATGAGTGTACATATGTTCGAGCCACTTCTGTGTGTATGTGTTTCTTGATTGATGTGCGTGGGGGAGCTGGTGGAAGTGAGTGATGTGCTAATTTGTCTGTAGTAAAGTGTGCTTGATGTTGTTTTGATGTGGCTTGCTGTGTTGTCTTGTGTTGTGAGGTGATGTAGTGGATGTGCTGTGTTGGTAACTGCTGCTGCGAGTGTTTGTGTGCCTCTCATGTCTAGGTGGTGTTTCAGTTTCAGGATTTTCCTATCTGTGCATTATTGTCATTATTATTGTGCTTGTCAGAGCGAGGAGGTTTTGAGCACACACCTGGTGCATTTCGTTGACTGGCCCTCTGCCTCGTCTGCTCGCAATCACTCTCTCCCCGACCTACAGCATCCACAAGACGACGACGTTCCTCGAGCAGGCAGCTTGCCGCAGTCCGGCGCCTCCATCTTCCACTTGATCGAGAAATGTCGCTCTCTCAATCAACACCAGTCTGCTGAATGCTCCCCCACGCCCTCTCCCCACCATCCCGCCCCCATCATCATACAGTGCAGGTGTGACATTTATGAAACTATCTAATCCAGGTATGACGGTATATAATCCAGGTACGACGGTATATAATGCTGGTATATCAGTTTATAATCCAGGTATGACGGTATATAATGCTGGTTTAACAGTATATAATGTTGTTATAACAGTATATAATGTTGTTATAACAGTATATAATTAAGGTATGACGGTATATAATTCAGGTATGACGGTATATAATGCTGGTATGATGGTATATTATGTTGATATATCAGTATATAATACACTCTTTCTATGTCATGTGCCTGTAATTGTATGGCTTGTGCCTGTAATTAATAATAATAACAATAATTTTTGTGTTTGTGTTACAGCGACGGAGGCGAGCGTAGTAGTGTGGTGGCGTGTTTGTTTGTATTATTGCGACAATTACGCGTGGAACAGCGGGTGGACATATTTCAAACTGTACGACGAGTGCGAGCTCAACGACAAGGCATGATGCAACATCTGGTCAGTATTTGTGTGTGTCAGTGTCAGTATGTCAGTATTTGTCAGTGTGTCAGTGTCAGTATGTCAGTATTTGTGTGTCAGTGGCAGTATGTCAGTATTTGTGTGTCAGTGGCAGTATGTCAGTATTTGTCAGTGTGTCAGTATGTCAGTATTTGTGTGTCAGTGGCAGTATGTCAGTATTTGTGTCTCAGTGGCAGTATGTCAGTATTTGTGTCTCAGTGGCAGTATGTCAGTATTTGTGTGTCAGTGGCAGTATGTCAGTATTTGTGTCTCAGTGGCAGTATGTCAGTATTTGTGTCTCAGTGGCAGTATGTCAGTATTTGTGTCTCAGTGGCAGTATGTCAGTATTTGTGTCTCAGTGGCAGTATGTCAGTATTTGTGTGTCAGTATTTGTGTATCATTGTGTCTGTATTTATATGTCAGTGTGTCAGAATTTTTATGTCAGTGTGTCAGTATTTATGTGTCAGTGTGTCAGTATTTGTGTGTCATTGTGTTAGTATTTATATGTCAGTGTGTCAGTATTTGTGTGTCAGTGTGTCAGTATTTGTGTGTCAGTATTTGTGTGTCAGTGTGTCAGTATTTGTGTGTCAGTGTGTTAGTATTTGTGTGTCAGTGTGTCAGTATTTGTGTGTCAGTGTGTTAGTACAGCCCGGTGACGTTGTGTTTTCACCGAGTTGATTTTGGCAGCAATGAGTGAATAGCTCGTCTTTCCCGCCTTCCAGTTGTCATAATTATCTTTCAAGTTTTTTTTATTGTTTTCTGGTTTGTGATATTGGCCGGAATTTTGCTCAAACCGTTCATGTTTTTGTTTGGAAATATATATTTCTCCATATCTCTTGATCTGATTCTGAATAAGTTTTTTTCTTCGTATAGATTTTGTTTATGTTAATCATTTTTCATGTTAAACTTGTTCTTTCCCGGCTGGGCATTTGTATATCATAACTCTGTCTGCCTTTGTCTTCTTTGTTCCGATGTGGTCAAGTTTAGTTTTCCCTATCTTTCCTGTGAGTTCAACTTCTGCATTTCAGGGCACCATTTTGTAAAAGCCTTTTCTACCTTTTCTATTTTTCCTTGTGCTTTCCAGACGTGGATTTCATACCGAAACAGTGTGTGTCTGTGTGCTTGTGTGTTTATGGTTTGTGTGTGTTTGTGTGTGTATGTATGTTTGTGTGTTATTCATGTGTTGTGTTTCTTGTGTTGTGCATCTTTGTTGCTATTCATCCTGACTTTTTCCATATTTATGATATATCTATCGTGTATTAATTGCGAGTGTTTGTGTGTATTCAGAGGTTCAACTGTGATCTAACCTAACTCAACCAATCTTACTCTTACCCTCTTGATTGACTTAAATCATATAGTCATTTAATAATCAAATATAATCATTTAATTATGTCTTGGGCGCCTTGCCTTTGGCGCAGTACAATTTTTTCTCCAAATATGTGTGTATGTTTATGTGCGTGTATGTATGTGTGTATGTGTGTGTGTGTGTGTAAACAGACGCAGTATGACTACTTGTACCGCAGTTTGGTTGAATGTATCACCTTGGTCGAGGACAATAGCCAGCAAGATGCTAGTTGCTCGCCTTCGTGACTGGCACCACCTCATCTGCCCATCCACCCAACACCACATTAAGTCAGCCTGTCTATTTCTATATATGTGTATGTGTGCGTGTATGTGTAAGTTCACTTGATAAATGAATGAGATTGCGCACACATTTTGCTTCTTGTGACCACTAGTCAATTGTCATGTTTCAGTGGTGTGTCAGTGTCAGTATCACCTTCGTGCACGCGCAACACGCTCTTGCAAGGCCCGTGTCATCTCTCTCTCTCTCTCTCTGTGTGTATGTGTGTGTGTGTGTGTGTGTCAGTGTGGTAGGGTGTAATATCTACAATTACTGTCTCTTTGTGTGTCTGTATTTAACGTGTGAGTTTGTGGACCAATATTCAGGCAACGCTGGCTTTACGATCACCCGCATCACAATGTTTACCTTCTATTTATGTTTTTGTTTTTGCCACAAATGAGCACCATATAATTAATAAATCGTTGTTCCGACATAAATGGGGCATTTTTCATTGATAATCAGGAAGATAGAGTATACAGTGAAGCAAGAATATTGAAAACAATGCGGTTATCTTAAGCGAGGAATCCAACGAGAACGCAAAATGACAACCTTTCTAATTATGTCAGTATCTTCATGGAGGAGACACCAACAATATATTACGAGATTATACCTCAGTACCAACCACTCATTTTACCCAAAAACCTGCAATGAAAGCTTACCTCCACTGCTTTCTAAATTATTCCCATGGTGAAAGGGGTCCATATTTATGGGTGTTCTGTGTGCTAGGTAGGAATTCACTATTTATTTCTAGAAAACATTTTCGGATTCGGGTTGTCTTTTTGAGTTGTTGATTTTTTTGGCAGCCGGAACATTTCCTCCTTCATACGATCATTTTCTCATACCATGGTAAAGCGAGGGTATATCGTGTATGTGTGTGTGTGTTGTCATATATGCGTTGTGTTAAATTATGTTAAGTTATGTTAAGTTACGCGAGCTTTGAGAGGCATGTAGCCCATATGCGTGAATGATGTGGTTGTGCTGTGTTGTCGTGTGTGTGTCGTGATGCAACTTTGTACTGATTACTGATTCACAATTAGCCAGCAAGTAGTGATGCTGCTAGTACTCACGTACGTACTGACGTACTCAAAACCAGCTTGTCACGTGAATTTCACAACACAACACATATTGATGTGGTTCAATCGAGTTTGGAGATTATTTTTCGGATGCAAGCTGTTTTTTGACTATTGTAACGTCATCAATGCACGCGCACGTTCTTGTTTCTATTATGCTTATTTGAAGACGAATTATATGCTGGTGTGAAAGGTGGTGTGAATGCGTTGTCCATTTCCATGTACACCTTACATTCGAGATTCATCGCTAGAATTTCAACGATACTCTCGGTAACAAATACACATTGTGATTCGTGGTTTTGTTTTCATAAGCGAAATAGTTTATTAGCATGGCACGATTTTACGTCGGCAGACGTGTCATTGGTCAGCGAAAAATACATCTTCATACAAACAGCTTCAGCACAATATATGGTGATTCTAGCATGGCTTTCTTGTCATGCTTGGAAGTATGAATTGAAATCTCGCACACACTGCATGTACACTGATTTCTCTTGCTTGAACACACTGACATTGACACACACACGCAAACACACAAATACACAGGTACATACACACACACGGACATACATTCAAGATGGTCGCAGCTGGAGTAGGGCAGATGCAGGATGAGCGCGAGATGAGGCGGTCGCTGCTACCTGATGGTCGAGGCGGTCGTGTCAGTGCACGCGCTTGTGTTGTCTGCCAGTGTGGTGGCGGTGGTGTGACAGTCAGTGTTGGCATGGATACACGAGGCGGCTGTGTGTCTCCTGACAGCCAGCACCGCGTCGTGCACGCTCGCGTAAACCCTGCCCTCATCCAGCGTGCAACCACACTGACGCAACAAGCGCAACACATTCTCTGCATACACACACACACACACACATGAATATGCCTGGTTGGGTGTCTGTGTGTTTAGGGATCTTATTAGAGGATGCGTGTTTCAGTGCTAAGCCGATAACAGGAGTATCCGAATGTCTCATTGAACTTGGACTTGTGTACCAAATGGTCGCTTGTTTTTGAATAGTCAGAAGATTCCACAATTTCACATTCAATGAACTTCAGTGCATATTAAATATACATTATATAAACTAGCGTACCAAGAGGGACGAATCCCTCAATTTTCTCCATATATAGGCATCTACTTGCCCTATCCTTTCTCAATCCGTTTATGTCATCAATACAGACTGATATTCACATGAATAAAACTCCACAACACAAACTTGTCATCAAATTCACACCGGTCAAGATTCAAGCTGCCTTCAAGACTACAACCGCTGTTTAACAGGAGCTCTTGATTGAATGAATGTGTATATAACGCCAGCACTCATTACATGGAAACAATTAAAGCAACGTGTGTGTGTGTGTGTGAGAGTACCGTCGCATGCGGCCAGGTAGCAATTGACACTGATATGATGATAGTCTGAGATCAGTGAGATGAGAGTGCGGGCCGACGCCGTGTCGACAAACCCGACGCAACTCATGTCCAGTACCAGACTGTGAAACTGTCACACACACGTGGAACAAGACCATACAGTTATGACGCTAGAGCAGCGGTTCTTAACCTGAGTTCGATCCAATGCCAGGGATTCGGTGGGTCAGGCTCAGAGGTTCTGCGGTTTGGTTCACCTACGCGTATGATTCGTGACGTCAAGCTCTGCTTGGTCATCATTGGTTGCAGCTTATCACGCCACATCGCTTGGTGTTGATATATGTGCTGCATGCAACTCGGTCCACTCATTCTCCTACTTGTGACTGTCTTAATCGTACGTGATTTGTGATATTTCCTAAAATACTTAAACATGAAGGGTTCGATGAATGCATGTATGCAACTTTAGGGGTTTAGTATGTCCAATAAGGTTGAGAACTACTGCAATAACTAGCGCGTTGCAGAGAGTTTAACGTTGAAGTGAATAGGTAGAATTGGTCCCATACTTGTATGTGTGTGTTTGTGTGTATGTGTGTGACGAAATGGAATCACCTACCGTCGTGGTGATTTCCACGTCAGAACCGGAGGATTCAGAGTTTGCATGCTCGGAAACCGTCTGCCCAATAAACAAACACACAAAAGCACGAACACACACCGTGTCGATCATGGTGAGGTGAAGGTATCATATACCATCCATCACGGTGAGGTGTGCTGGTAATTCGGCTCTTTCTCAAATGAGGCACGATATAAGGCCGATATGAACCATCAGTTCAATCAATGTTCTCACAAGGCATGCTCAATGTGAAACTACCCATTAACATACAGTACTCACAAACAAAATGGATGAAAAAGAGAGGCCAGAAAAGACGAGCAATGATTGGACAAGAGAGGTGAGAAGGACAGGACCAGACACAATGCTATACTGCTGGTATTCAAGGTCAAATACAACCAACACATTTTGTGAGCAGTGAAGGATAATATACTGCCATAAAACAGCTCAACACTGACACTGTATACGACATATGATCGAGTTCAGCAATCACGCAAAGAAACAATAATAGGGATCCTGGGAATAGCGTAGAACAAAGGAGAAAACCGTTTTACAACACTGAAAAAAAACACCCAATACTCAACAACTGACTATAAACGAGCGCATACTAACTGCTTATTGATCCGGCATGAAAAAACAAACACATGCTTTCGAAACCACGATATGATGTGATGTCAGTGAAACACACCAACGAAACTTGGTAACACTAGCTAGCATGAGATGATAATATAGTGCCGGTGCATGCATGTAAAATACGACTGCCAGGTGACTGTGAGATGTGTACATCGCCTGTGTGTCGAACCGTAAAATAAAACATGCCAAAACCAGTGTATCTATATATATGGAAAATTGATGAAAGAAAACACACTCGCCGGTCGACAAACACGAACAGAAACCGCATGCTCAAACGCAAGCATACACACATATATATTTATAATACAAACACCAACATACACACAAACATCCACACACACACAAATAATGCTCTCGTACACGCACACACAAACAACACAGCTAATGCGCTCATACCGAGCGTGTACGTCGTAGCAGTGACTGCAGCTCAGTAACACAACAATCTGAGTCACTGTGACTCACCGAGTCATCGTCACGTTCCATTTCAGCGGCAGGCTTGACAAACAACCGTCAAACACACACCGTTCAAGCGTGGCCTCATAAAAAGCACGGCCATAATTGACCGTTCAGATACTCTCTCTTAAGTCTTACTTTAAAAAGGTTAAATATTAAAGGCCTAAGTGACAGCTGCTACACGGGAAGAAGCCGAAGCTGATGAACACACAG
Source organism: Sacculina carcini (assembly GCA_916048095.2). Taxonomy (NCBI): domain Eukaryota; kingdom Metazoa; phylum Arthropoda; class Thecostraca; family Sacculinidae; genus Sacculina; species Sacculina carcini. The sequence continues at coordinate 2,769,684 of OU696589.1, forward strand.
GTGAAAACACACGTGCAGCTCTCTGCCACCGCAGAACCGACCCTCTCCACGCTATAGCGTCACAACAAGGACAGAAGACGTATTAGAGAGGGTCACCTCCCTAGAAGGCATGGCACAACACATGACTGATATCTGGTACCATCATTTACTGCTGGGTGGACAGGCACAGTTGGATTATAGAATTCGCCCAAACTAATTCTGCTCCGCCAGGTTTCGAACCACGGATCCCCGCTTGTGAGGCGGGTGTGCTACCACTACATCACGGAGTCCAACAAAACTTACTAACAATCACACAATCTATACCACTGAGCATATGACAGGTGGGAAAATACACGGAAATTCGCTCCTATTTGCATAAGGGAATATACACACACATACACATACTACCGCAAATATAAACACAAGTGACGGGCAAACGTCTGAAACACGGCCAAATATCAGAAACAAACCAGATAACAATATGAAAATCCAATTATAGCGTCTCAGTGGTACACGATAAATCACGCAAACAATACAAGAAAAGATATCTGTAGTCGTAATTGATATGTATAAATATAGTTGCGTGGCGAACTTATACTTTTGTTTTGGTATATCACAAATTGCAATGAATACATTTTGGTATTTTTAGTTATTTTTCCTAGTTGCATAAATTTAAATTTGTGTTAAAATTACATTCTTGTGGTTGAGACGGAATTTACCCTTACCGCCCTGAAAATGTTTTTTGCAACTGTTTTTTTGCTATTCTATGTTCGCGTGTTAATATATTTCATAAATAATACAAAAATATTCACGCCCAATGAGCGAAGGTGAGTACTTGCCTCGGCGGTGACGACAGTGGGAAGATCTGGCTCGAAGGCAGCGTTGTTAAGTCCGACAACCACCGCCGTGAGGGCGCCACTATCAGTGATATCAGTTTGCGGCGGCTGCACATAGGTGGAGCCACTGGTCACAGTGTTGTGCGCTACTACTGTCTGCACATGCAACACCAGTAGGCCAGATATCAATGGCGTGCAAGTGCACTTGTGTGCTGTGAGCAGCGCGTGTGATAGTGTCCAGTTTACAAGTACGGCGGGTACAAACAGCCAGGGTATAATTGCACAAACAGCGCAATAAACAATACTCAATACATTGGCTACAATATTGCAGGCAAAATTAGCGCAGGGTCGGCCCTAGGCACAGTGAATTTAGTGGACCCAGATAGAAACGAAAAATATAACACAAAAAGCAAAAAATGAGGTTGTGCGATTTATAAAAAACCCCACCTATACAAATAAATGCAACTAAAACTAGCATTTTCGTACAGGTAAAAATTTCAAAAATCACTTTTCACACTTTGATGGCAGCAAATTCTCGAACTAATTTAGAATAATGCAGAGACAGAACGATGCTTATGTCCAATCTTTCATGATTAGCACAATATATATATATATATATATATAATTGTTCTCATGATTCCAGTGCGAGGCCCTCACTAATCGGAGGTCCTGGGTGACCGTCTAGTTTGCCTATGCTTGGGACCGAGCCTGGCTAGCGCGTGGCATTCAGTGCGGTTTGTTGAGACGACACAGGAATTCTAAGAAAATTCACAGAAAACCAGCCAATCCTATACAAAAAAGTAAATATTTCAAGAAAACAACCGAACAAAAATCCACCCTGACACACACACACACACACGCACACTGACACACACACACAACTTTGGTTATAATAATGGATTATAATCAAATCAGTTTTGATTATAATCCAAATTGATTATGCAAAAAGACGCAGGGCTTTGGTTACAGTTGTTCAAGATCATGCGGTGAAAAAACGCTTGATAATTCACCTTGGGTTTGTCCTTGGAGCGTTGCGAATTGTTGTTGCGACGATGTTGTTTGCGCTTGTTGTTGTTGTGTTGTCGCAGTTTGGTGAGGTAGGCGCGATACTGCACCGGGTCCAGTTCTGTCAGACGAACCAGCTCGTCGCGGAAAAAGTCCCGGTTGCAAAAGTGCACCGGTCCGCCGAAGCGAAATATTTTGATGTCCATATCTTCGACCACCTGAATTATCACAAAAATACACACTTACACATACACGCACAAACACACACAAACACACGCACAAACACACATGCATACATATACATACACACACATACATATACACACGAACACACACATACATACATATGCACACTCACACAAACCCACACACACAAACAATACAAACAAACAATACAAACAATACAAACAATACATACACACACACACAAACATATATACACACACACATACACACAAACACACACATACACACGCATACACGCATCGAGACCACCGGCGTGATGGGGGCATCCCTGGACGACTTCATCAAACTCTTGGGCGGAAGAATGAGTGAGCGTTCAGGGGAGCCGCGAGAGACGGCCTGGCTTCGACAGCGAATAAGCCTGGCCGTCATTCGTGACAACGCCGCCTCCATTGCATTGTAGTGTTGTTAATATGTGTACGCGTTTGTAAATATATTTGTTGGTGAAAAAACATACACGCACAAACACACACACACGTACACATACACACGCATACACACGCATACAAACACATACACGTACATGCATTACATTACATTAAGATATTTATATAGCGCCCTACACCTAGAGGGCCTCTAAGGCGCTGCACACATACACACACACTCAAGCAAAGGACATACACATTCACAATCGCACACACCAAACACACACAAACACACACACACCTACACACAGACACAAAGAAGACAGACGAGTGCACATACGCTGAAAATCACACTTCCATACATAAGAGACAAAAGCACACGCACACACATACCTATTGAGGATGACAGCATATCAGACAGACAGCACTGAAGACAACACAGCAGACAATCAGGGACATACGATATACTCAGTATACTCGTATACTCAGATAGGCAAGAAACATCATACAATAGACACACAGATATAAATAACACAACTCAACACCACAGACAGATATAGACATAGATTCGGATTAACATACAGAGAACACAACACAAGTCACAGAAAAAACTAAAAAAACACATATGCAAACACATACACGTACATACACACACATACAAACACATACACGAACATACAGATACACACACAAACACACATAGACATACACATATACACCCACAGACACACATACACGCAAACATACGCACATACATACACACACATACAAACACACATACATACACACACATACACGCAAACATACGCACATACATACACACACACACATACAAACACACATACATACACACACACACATACACGCAAACATACGCAAATACATACACACGCACACACATACGCACACACAACAGTCGAAGGTTGACACGACGTTAATATTTTTTTACTTATTATTTTGTGATGATTTTTTGTGCGCATTAATGGAAAACCGACTGTATGTAACGGATTTCATGTGCAAATATGATAACATGATGATGATATGACACACCACCAACAAGTCGTGAATTACGATAAACACACATCACGTGAATCAGACATCGCGCACAAATTTAAAAAAACAATATCTACATGTATGTATATGTGTGTGTGTGTGCGTGTGTCCGTGTATGTGTATGTATGAGTGTGTATGTATGAGTGCGTGCGTGTATAAGTGTGGGAGTGTGTGTGTGTGTATTTGTGTGTGTATGCTTGTCTGTGGTAAACATGGCTATAATTAATATTATTATTAATATTAATACTATTATAATTAATAAATAAGTGAAATGACACACACACACACACTCACATACATACACGAAATCTGCATGTACAGGGAAATATGACAGGTGTTATTGATGATATTCTGTTTGTAAATGATGTTCAGGTAACTGACCGCGTGGTATTTGTTCACATCTAGGTAGATGGATGTGCCGGGAACACAGGCCAGTAATGCGGTGCGGGGTCGCTGACTGCGTAATAGCAACACTATCACCGACACACACACGCCCACCGCCAGACCAATGTCTATATCGATAAATACCACCGCCTGCACACACACACAAACACACATACACAAACATACATATATATATACATACATATATAAACACACACGCATACATATATATACACACACATACACACCCAAACACACAAACACAAGCATACACACATATACATATATACACATACACACACATACACACATACATACATACACACATACTCACACATAAATACACCAACATACACACCCATACACAAACCCACACATACATATATACACACACAAAACACACATACACATACACAAGCATATACATACACAAACACACACACACACACACAATCACACACATACACATACACAAACACACACACAAACACACATACATACATACATACACAAGTACACATACATATATACGTACAAAAGTATGTATTTGACCTAGGTGTGAATGTGTGTGAGTTGCTGAATTGAATTCACTTTAATATCCTACCTGGACAAAACAATGCAATTCAACAAGTATTTCCAAGAAAGAAAAAACAAAGCTACGCGTGCACACACACACACACACACACATAGTTGTGCATATATTTAAATAAAGTGAGGAATTACGTGTGTATATGCGCTCAGCATATGCCGCTGTAACAAGCGACCTGGACGTGAGGATATTCAGCCTGATTTGGGCACATGGAAACACAGTTGATGTGCGTCAGTAATGAATGTTGTGGTGTTGTTTATGAGGCCAGGCTAGGCTGCATTATACTGGCCCGTGCGTTCACATTGGCAAAACGAGTCTGATGAATAAATCACGCTGTATAAGAAAACGTCAATAAAATGTCACTACCAAACACTGGCGGATCCAGAGGGGGGCTCAGGGGGCTGAAGCTCCCCCAAAATGTTTCCATCAACTCCTCATAACCAAGAGCTTCACAAAAAGTGGTCAAGAATAAATATATTTCTGTATAATTTATTGATATAAGCATTATCGCAAAGATGTTGCATAATGATGTATGTGCATGACTGATAGCCACCAAAAATTAATTCAGCCCCCCAAAATTGCAGTCTGTGTCCGCCACGGAATTCAACTTAAAGCATATGTACTGCATATGCTTAGCATTTCCTATATATACGGCCATGAGGCCGTATATATAAGCCGTATATTTAAGCGATTAACGCTTATATATACGGCCATGTGGTTCTTCCTGGTTCGGCTAGCACAAGAGAGTGTTGCATTTTCAATACAGATCAATCGCAATCTGTTCATGCATCTAGTCTTATATGCAAGAACCGTCAATATATACTCATCTAATATGGATCATGTTAGACTGATCTACCTTCAATGATAAACACTAACCTCACAGCAAACCTGTCTGTCTGTCTGTCTGTCTGTGTGTCTGTCTTTCAATCTTACAATGTTACAACGGTCTTACAAGTACACAATGATAGTAATAAAGTTGTACATAAAATACAATCTAAATTTTTGATTCACAAAAATAAAATGATATATTCGAAAACATACCGTAATACACAATAGCTGAAAATTTAGCGAATATTCGGAAGATCTCAGTTGAAATGCAATTTAACTGTTTAATTAAATGTATTCTCGTGGAAATCACAACCAACGCAGGTCGTAGACAAACTCACTCACCGCAAACGTACTGAACCAAATGAGAGCGTCGGGCTTGGACGAATACCAAACTTGCTTGAGATCGGAGAACTGCAGGAACATGCCCTTCAAAGACACCACGATAATGGAACTCAACACACACTACAAACACACACACACACACACACGCAGACACACAGTTTTGTTTGAATTCAGTATAATAGCGAACGATGCAAACATTAATTAACAGTAATATTCAACATCATCAAAGAGGTTCGTAATGTCACAAGGAAATGGATGTATATGTTGGCTTTGAACGACCAACACTGGCCAATACCAATTACAATCATGAAAACAGATTGTACATGAATATACAATTATACAGAGTTTCCTGTGTGAGATTATTAAAAAACGTAAATAAGGCCCCAGTGTCATAATCAACATGTATTCGGTCAGACATAGTCTTGAAATTGTGAAAAAACAACAAATGCTGTCTTTTTAATTTCACAATTTACCTGGTGAAAATTGGTGGAATGATAGCGGATCACACTCAAATTCACCAATATCACAATTGACAATCAATGAAATTCACTCTAAACACTCATAATGGAGAAAGCAATTATTTATGCATATTGTCCTCAATACAACAGACATCCCTGGGATACATTTGGTATGCGACAACAATGAGCACAAAAATATGTCGTAATCATTTGGTCTACAAAAACCGACCCTGATCGCACAGAGGGTAAAGCAGGTAATTATATACCGGCAATGAAACATTATCCAGATGAAAAACATGCCCCACATTACCGAGGTCAATGTCCTCCAGCTTTGGCACCAACGAAAGGACAAATTGAAATTGGCACAATTTTTGGCACAAGCCTAAATTGGCGACAAAAATACTGAAAGTGTCATACCTCTATGTATTGTAGCATGTTTATTACTAACTAATTTACACATTTTAGATATAAAATATAACAATCAACTTATTAACAAATATTAATAATCTTGTATTACCAAAGTGATATTAGACAGGCGCCCATTGATCTATATATTTTATCATATTTGTTGCATATTGACTACTGTTGTTGTTGAGAATTGCTCCAGCTTGTTCATTGATTTTAATAATAAAATTGTTAATATTAATATTAATATTTATTCCTCGTGTAATTTCCATGATGTCTTTCAGCTGATGCAGGTTTATATCAGGTCACCACTGTTTCGAAAACCCTCGTGCAATAATATATCAGGCTTGACTAAACGTGTTTGTTCTAGCTTATCAATGCCAGTAACATCAACACTCAAATTGTTGAAGCCAACGAGATGAAATTATGAAAGTTTCCAACTTCATGCTGTTATTACAAGCCTGATTTTAGTGTGACAGTCTATTTGTTCTCGTTGCTATAACGGTAAAAATAAACTCCAACAACAATATGATAATAATAATAATAATAATAAAAGCAGTACAAAAACAATATAACAATACACTAATGCTGCATTTAATCGCACAATTGAACATTACTAGAGACTTGTAAGAAGAGGCAACACACACACACACAAACACACACACACACACACAAACACACACACACACACATACACGCACACATCCTGTATCACTGTCAAACAATCAGCCTAGCCTCTCATGTAGCCCATCTCTCACACACTCTCTCTCACTCACTCACTTGGTATGTGTGTGTGTATGTGTGTGTATTGTGTGTATTGTGTGTATGTGTATGTATGTGTGTATGTATGTCTGTGTGCATGCGTGTATATATGTGTGTGTATGTGTGTGTGTGTGTGCATGTGTGCTTGTCTGTGTGTGTGTGTGTGTGTATGTGCTGGTTGGTGGCTGGTACGAACAGGTACCGCCGCATCACAACCGAGGCTGACACTATAGCCAGATGTGTGACAGCTCATTATCTCGAGCCAATCACGTGATTAGCCTGATAGCAGCCATATTCTGCTCGTGCACACACTGGCGCTAATCCTCATGGCTTTATTGCAACGTGCAACCTCCTGTAACCGCATAACCATCGTATCGTGAAACCATATGTGATCGATAGATTGTGTGAACGCGGAGACGCTGATACGCGCGAAACTGACCGATTCAAGCGAAAATAGCGCAATGCGAGTACATCAGTCAAATGTATAAACAAACTCGACTTGAATTGTAATTGAGGAAAAATGGACAATTTGGAATCGAATTGTAATGGAAGATGTTACAACTATAGAGTATTTGAAATCGAATTTTAACTGGACCATGGAATTATAAAGTATTCGGAATAGAATATTAATTTGAACATAAAACTATAATGCATTTGGAATCGAATTTTAATTGGAGACTATACAATTATAAAATAATTGAAACAGAAAATGGATATATTTCAAATTATTCTCTTGATTCGTGCATTATTCAGAAGCAAAATTTCTAAAATAATGTAAAATCTTATCCAAATTAGTCGTAGCTTCACGTAAAATCGTATTTAAAAGCTTATTGATATAATTCAATATCAACGCGTTGATGAAATGGTGGCCGTGTGAAAGTGGCGGGCGTGCAATTGCACAAAGCACGTGCATTGCAACACAGTAACAAGTACACGTCAACATGCACATCACAATGAGGCGATACAGACCGCGGTTTTCCGCGAAATTACCGTGCTATGCATAACATTAGACGCGACATATTCAAGTGGGATTTTTTCTGTTCTGTAAAAAATACACCACAGGAATATTTGTGGCAACAGGAAAATTCTGGATAATTCCGTGCCGGATTTGATATAATAGAAGACATGAGGAGCTTGCGTCACACGAAACAGGCCATACTCGAAATAAGCGCTCTATACAGCCCTTCCGTATGAATCGAACACGGGTTCATGTGTGCGGCATTTATTATTGCTTATCAGTCAATTACCAGGTGTTGTTTGTTCCGCTCACGTGTGATAATATTTTTGCTTACGATTTCATTTTGTTCCTTGATATTTCAAAAATGCAGTTCAATATTGTTGCAGTCCTTAACGAATGCCGCTAGAAATGAACACTCGAAAAACAAACACACACAAAATGAATGTCTGTTCTGCGCCATGAATGCCCACTTCTGATTCACTTCGGAATCACCAAGAAGTATTCCCCAAGGACTTTTGAAATGTATGTGTGCGTGTGTGTCAGTATAGTGGATGATGGCTGGTGCGCTCACATTGGGCAGGTTCTGGAAGACAGGGCCGAGCCACAACAGTACAGCTAGCAGCAGGGCGGCAGTAACCACTCCTGATGCCTGGGTCCTGCCGCCCACACTCTCCTGTATCAACGAGCGAGACAAAGATGCCGACATCGGGGCGCACGAGAAAAATGACGATGCAACATTACCCACACCCTGCTCACACACACACACACACACACATACACACACACACAAACACACACACACACACACACACACACACACACACACACAATTGCTGTAATATTCTAATTAATCAGACGAGTATTAGTAACATGTTTATTAGTCAGTAATTTATATATTTGAAATTTATAAACTTTAAAAAACTTGTATTATTAAATTAAAATTACAGTGACGGTCATTTATTTATATATTTAATCTATCTTTGTAGCAGATTGCCTACTGTTATTGTGTATTGCAGGTAAATATATATTGTGTGTGTGTGTGTGTGTGTGTGTGTGTGTGTGTGTGTGTGTCTGTGTGTGTGTGTGTGTGTGTGTGTGTGTGTGTGTGTGTGTGTGTGTGTGTGTGTGTGTGTGTGTGTGTGTGTGTGTGTGTGTGAGCCATTTTGATCCTGATTTGTTTTATTTAATTTTCAATGTGGTTTTTACTTGTCTAATAGCTTGTTATTTTCTCTGTATGTGTATTTGTTGATGATCAAGGTGCATGAAGATTGCAGTGATGCGATTTATAACGTTCACGCTTCTTGCCATTTAACCTTGTTCAATGATTTTAACATTAATGATAATATTATTAATCAGTATTAATATGTGTAAGTATGTGACAGTGTCATTGTGTCAGTGTCAGTGTGTCAGTGTCAGTGTGTCAGTGTCAGTGTGTCAGTGTCAGTGTGTCAGTGTCATTGTGTCAGTGTCAGTATGTGCCAGTGTCAGTATGTGTCAGTGTGTCGGTGTGTCAGTATGTATCAGTGTGTCAGTATGTCTCAGTATGTGTCAGTATGTCAGTATGCGTCAGTATGTCAGTGTGTCAGTGTCAGTATGTGTCAGTATGTCAGTGTCAGTATGTCAGTGTCAGTGTGTCAGTGTCAGTGTGTCAGTGTCAGTGTGTCAGTGTGTCGGTGTGTAGTGTGTCAGTATGTATTAGTGTGTCAGTATGTAGTGTGTCAGTGTCACTATGTCCGTATGTCAGTGTCAGTGTGTCAGTGTCAGTATGTATCAGTGTGTCAGTATGTGTCAGTATGTGTCAGTATGTGTCAGTATGTGTCAGTATGTATCAGTATGTCAGTATGTGTCAGTATGTACTGACATAGGCCACTAGTTCCTGGTTGGCGTCGATGTTATACTGGTGTTTCTTGGCGAACAGTTGCGACATCCCCAGCGCCACCGAGTAAGCTATTATCGCTATTATCACACAGTCGGTGATTATGCTGGGAATCAGCGAGAACGCCGGTACTTGCGGACTAGGCAAACTACATACACACACACAAACATTCATACACACACACACACACACACACAAACATACATACACAAACGCACAGACATACATACACACACGCATAGACAAATCATGGTGAGCTCATATGAAATTACTTAAAAATGACCATTTTTGTGTTTTTTTGTCTATAGCAAACATTTATTTAATCATTAGGATGTATATTTTTTCTGGAACATTCATTTGATATCAACGCAATATTTTCAACAACAAAATGATAATTTAAGTTATTTGATATGCAAGCTTTAAAATATCAACGTTGTTGTACTGAATATAATTATGGAAATTAATGGGTCAAGTGGAGGTCACTAACCCGGTCGACACGTGACCTATGACCTGCACGTTGAACTGGTCGTGCAGATGACCCAGGTGCGAGGTCAATGTGCCAGCTATTACGACCAGTAACTCGATGGGCAGTGGAAACCTGGTCTTTTTCGCTAACCTCGGCTAACACATGCACATACATGCACACATATACACATACACGCATATATACACACACAAACATACACATACACACATACACAGGTGTTTTGCCAAGTTTTTCGCATATTGCGTTTTTTTCTTTGTCTGTTAAGAAGCCAAAAATTGGCTTGACAGACTATATTAATATTGATTATATTGTGCTTGTTGTGGCAATACATTACTATTACAATTACTATACACACATACATACGCACAGATACAGACACACACTGACACACACACACACACACACACATACACACACACACACACACACACACACACACACACATACACACACATACACACACACACACACACACACACACACACACACACACACACACACACACTAACACACAGCGATTAAAGTTCAAATTGAAACGTCCCAACAATCATATAAGCTCAACAGCATATGTATATGTGTGTGTGTGTGTCAGTATGTGTGTGTGTGCGTGAATGTGTGTGTGTGTGTCAGTGTATATGTATTTGTGTCAGTGTTTGTCAGTGTGTCAGTGTGTATGTGTGTGTCAGTGTTAGTGTGTGTGTGTGTCAGTGTTAGTGTGTGTGTGTCAGTGTTAGTGTGTATGTGTGTGTCAGTGCCAGTGTATGTGTATGTGTCAGTGTTTGTCAGTGTGTGTGTTGGTGTATGTATGTTAGTGTCAGTGTGTGTATGTGTGTGTCAGTGTCAGTGTGTGTGTGTGTGTGTGTGTGTGTGTGTGTGTGTATGTGTGTCAGTATGTGTGTATGTGCGTGAATGTGTGTGTATGTGTGTCAGTGTGTGTGTGTGTGTCAGTATGTGTGTCAGTATGTGTGTCAGTGTGTGTCAGTGTTTGTCAGTGTGTCAGTGTGAGTGTGGCAACCTTGATATATTCGTTGTTGAAGACAAGCACAGATATAGTGACGCCAGATATGACCATGGCGGCGGGATTTGCACTGAATGCGTTTTGCAAAATCGCCAATAATGACTGACAATTTCCAAAAAACACACATACACACACACAGACACACAAATATGACCAAATTTGTAAAACACCCATTGCGTTGTATTGCACGTACAAACAAATATGCACACACACAGATACATGCACAGACACACACACACACACACACACACACCAGCATATGCATGTACAAATATTGTATATCTAATTATATAGCAGTAAAGTGCAGACAATTTATCAGATATTCATAAAATACCGTGCAACCTCTATTTGAATGACATATGGTTCAATTTTATAATTATTCCTGCGTAATAACGTTCTATTTGTTAACTAGTTGATAAATTTCTTGAGAATGTACGGTACATTTTACGGATGAAAAAAAGCCAGTGAACGCGTGTGTATTAAATTAACAAAAATACACGAATAAAAGGTGATTACTGGGCAAGTAATAAAAAATTCACTAATAAAAATCAGTCAATTAAACAGGAGAATTAATCCAAATGACTTTCTATTTGTGTTTTACAAAATTAGTACCTTCATGTTGTGAAACAATCAATTTGATCAGGTAAATTTTATAGAAAAAATAGCAATGTCACGTGAGAGAGCTACTTTATTGCCCGTATATTATTCAGCGTTAACTGCACAATAACACCAGATTATGTGCGTTCATGGTTGTGTATAAATTTGTGTGTGTGTGTGTGTGTGGGTGTGTGTGTGTGTGTCAGTGCGGGTTTGATATATTGGAAAACACCAACGGAGTCATTGTGTTTGCTATTGAGAACGTGATAACAGTTGAATTAACTCAGTTATCAGTCAATTAGTCAGTCAGTCACTGAAGTCAACCTCATTACTATTACTGCTCATGACACACACACACACACACACACACACACACACATTCATCTGCCACTCCGTATGTGTGTGTGTGTCAGTATGTGTGTGTTGATACATGCAGAGACATGGTTTGATGGCGCAAAAAGGGCGGTTTGATTTCACGTTGTTCAAGGCTATGGGCGTAATTACGCAGTTTGCTATTACGCAGCACACATCAACCATCCGCGGATCACATGGTATTATTAATAACTAACATATTTATAATTGATAAGATCACATGATGCTGAACAAACCATTTCGCCTGTACTTATGTTTACCATGTATATCATGTTTACCATGTTTGTCACGACAATGTCACACAACTACAATTAAAATATTTACACTTGCAAGTAGAAACCAAGCTACAACACAAGTACGTGTCTATATCAGGGCATTCTATTAAATTTGCGTGTGTGTGTGCGTTGTGTGTGTCAATGAGACAATGTGACTGATAAATGAGTCAATGAGAATATCAAATGAGTCAATGAGAATATTAAATGAGTCAATGATACACTGATACTATAAGATGAGTCAATGAGAAAATCAAATGAGTCAATGAGATTATTAAATGAGTGAAGGAGACTATTAAATGAGTCAATGAGATTATTCAATGAGTGAATGAGACTATTAAATGAGTCAACGAGGCAATAAGATTATGAAATTATTAAATGAGTCAATATTAAATAATAAATATTAAATAGTATTAGTTATTAAATAAGATTATTAAATGAGTCAATGAGTCAACGTGACTAGTCAATGAGACAATGAGTTAATAAACATTGTGCGTGTCTCAAGCTTCATGCTTCATGTGTCTGATATGACATAATAAACTAGCAGTCAGTAATAATACACTGATTGTACAGTTAACCGCTCATGATTGCCTCATGATTCAACACACACACACACACACACACACACACACACACACACACACACAAACACACACAATGACACAGCAGCACAGTGACAATGCACCCGCACCATGCCACCTCTCATTGATTGTTGTCCAGGTTGCATCAGACACACAGACACACAGACAGACACACAGGTGCGGCTGTTGTATGTTCAGTACACCGGTCATAGGATTAGCGCCAGATATACGCAGAAGTAGCAGCTTCCGAAGTGCACATGAATCGAACACTGGTTCATGTGTGCGGTATTTATTATTGTGTATCAGTCAATTACCAGGTGTTGTTTGTTCCGCTCACGTGTGATAATATTTTTGCTTACGATTTCATTTTGCTCCTTGATATTTCAAAAAATTTGTTAATTATTTTTGCAGTCCTTAACGACTTAGTTGTCCTTCCTAAGTCATTTAGTTCATTATTTTTGCAGTTGCTTGACGCTTGGAATAAACACTCGGAAAGCAGACACAAACGAATTTAATGTCTGTTCTGCGCCATGAATAACCACTTCTGATTTACTTCAGAAACACCTGAAAATGCTTCCGAAGTACCTCTAAAGTATGAATCGAACACACCCTGTGTGTGTGTGTCAGTGTGTGTCAGTATGTGTTAGTGTGTGTGTCAGTATGTGTTAGTGTGTGTGTGTGTCAGTATGTGTTAGTGTGTGTGTGTCAGTATGTGTTAGTGTGTGTGTGTGTCAGTATGTGTTTATCAGTGTCAGTACTGACCTTGACCAGTTTGCCAGGCCCGCTGTATCTGGTCAGTGAGAGGCCAAATAGCGACTTCACCTGAGACATGAACACGTGCACAGCGGCGCCTGTCGTGAACCCCTTCACCAGCATGTCGGACAACAACACAGTCAGAGCCCCCATGCGCACCATGTACATCACCAACTGCACACACACACATACACACACACATACAAATACATACAGATATGCACCGTGAAACCGCTATTTGAGCGAAATGTCGTTCTATTTTTCTAATCTTCCTCCGTAGTGTCGTTCAATTAGAGAGAGCTGCTCTATTTTGTCGACTAGCTGCTGAGAATTATGAGAAGATACAGTTAACTTTATGAATAAAAAAGAACCAGGTAACGTATTCATATTTGATTAACAATGACAAATGCAATTAATAATGACAAATTTAATTAATAATGACAAATTTAATAAATAATGACAAATTCACTAATAAAAACCAGTCGGTCACGCCTATTGCCAAAAGAGAATTCATCAGTGACGTTTAATTAGAGGTGGCGTTCAAATAGAGGTTTTACAGAATGTGTGTTTATGCATGTGTATGTATGTATGAATGTGTGTGTGTGTGTGTGTGTGTGTGTGTGTGTTGTTGTTATTCGGTGTATTACGTCGAACGGACAATTCAATTAGGTCAAATATTAGTACACACGGCTTCTTATCAAGTTCAACGTCTCGTAAATCACAAATCACATCGTAAATTACACACACACACACACAAACAAGCACACACACACAAACACACACACACACAAGCACACAAACACACACACACACAAGCACAAACACACACAAGCACACACACACACACACACACAAGCACACACACACATACATGTGCTTGCGGGTGTAGTGCGGGTATGCTAATGGCCCATTGAACTGTACAGAGACACGCAAACAAACACTGTTCAGATGAAATCTTGAGATTGTCACCACCCGGGTCGCATTTTTTCTAACTGGGAACAGTGGTCCGTAATCAATGGGAAATTCCGCACTGTGGTGGAAATAAAGGGGTTACCAAGCGGATAGTTGAATGTCGGACAGAATAATATACTTGTTTCTGTATCAATCAAAGTTCACCTGTTTTCGTTTCAAGTAACTTTCTGACATTTAACCTGGTGAAACACCTGGAAAATAAAGAGTTGGCTCATTGAAAAGTGGGGAACAAAGAGAGAGAGAAAAGATTGAGAACCACTGACGTTGAATAGCTGCGCACATTACGAAATTCAATGTTTGACCAAAACTGACACGCACACATACTGAAGCTGTGTTATTAAGATTGATAAACAGATTTAATTAAATAACCATGTACTTCTGCTGAGGCATAATTTGCGAACTGTATATAATCCAGCCTTGTTTGCTTCTGGCTCACATTTTTCCAATATCATTCAGTATTTTCCCAAAAAAACACATATATATATATATATATATATATATATATATATATATATTGGAAGACGTTTACAATAAAAAACTGTGACCAGTAAAATTTCACTACCTCTCCTACAGCGTAAAATAACAGCGTACGCAATGGAACACTAAATAAACATTTATTTTATACTTTGTGGTGAATATTTAATCATTAATTGATCTTTGTTGCAGATCAATTATTGTTGTACATTGTGGCTCCGTGTTGTGGGTGTTTGTGAGCCGTTTTGATTCCGTTTTCACCTTATTTTAATTGCTTTTATTTTCCAGTATTATTGCTGTTTTTCTGTGTCTGTGTATTTCTTGATGATCAAGATGCATGGAGATTTTAGTCATGTAATTTATAACGTTCACACCCTTCTCAATTCACCTTGTACATTGAATTTAATAATACTTTAATAATACTTGTAATACTAATAAAACAATATACGTACAAACACGGCGCAAAAATACCCGACAAAAGCATTTATTTATTTGTATAATTAAATTATCATTGAGTGTAGCGACAGAAAAGAGTTGGTCTAAATAATCGTGCAAATCTTGCCGTTTTCTCGTCTGATGTTTGTTTATTGTTACGCCACACATATGACATGATCAATAAACACTTGGCAATGCCTGTGTATCCAAGAAACACCAGCTTGTTCCATCATGAAACTTCAACACACACACACACACATTGTTTGTTTGACTGTGTTAGAGTGCGGTTGTGTCCTGGTGAATTGTGAATCTGTGTGTGTGTTGTGGTTTGAAAGTTGCGCCAGTGGCCTTCAAATTTCGGCATTGTATCAACAACTGAACATAACGAGTTGTATTAACAGGTGAGTGGGGCAAAAGCAGTTCTGTCTCCAAGGGAAAATGACAGGAAGGAGAAAGAAACAGACCAGTGTGAGCACAGAGGAAAGCCAGTTGGAGGTGGGAAGACCTGTAGAAGAAAGAGGGGGGGCGGACGCCGAAAAGCGTGGTTTTGAGAAAGAGGTAGCAGACAACGCCAGGAGAATTGGGGAGTTGGAGAGGGACCTGAAAGAGATGAGAGAAAGAGTGAGACCAAGTGAGGAGGGAGAGAAAAATGACTTGGGTGTGGTTATGGGGGAGATGCAGAAGGAGATGCAAGAATTGAGAAATCAAGTGATGGAGTTGAATGAGACGAATGAAAAAGTGAAAAGTGAAAATGCAGGACTTAAAGATCGAATTCAAGAAGTCTTGCAGGTGAATGAAAGGTTGAAAGAAAGGCTCAAAATGAGAGAGGATGCCGCAAAACAACAGGATGATGACTTGGGGAAATTGAAGAAAAACCAGGAAGTATGGGCAAAAGAACAAGGAGAGGTCATACAGGATTTCAAGGAAGTCATGAGGCAGCAAAAAGAAGAAAGAGACACTAAAATCGAAAAGGAAGTAGTGCATGTACTGAAGCGAAAAGAAAACGTCGTGAGGGACATTGTGGAAAAAAAGCAGAGTGTCATATTGTTCGGAGTGAAGGAGGCTGAGTACCCAAACTGGTGGGAAAGAAAGAAGGTTGAGATGAAAGTGGTGGAAGACGTTGTTGGTGCTGTTGAAGAAGGAGCGGGAGGGGATATACAGGAAGTATTCAGACTTGGAAAGTACGAGAAAGGTAGCATGAGACCACTGAAGGTCAAGTTCAGAAGTCAGGAGATGGCTAGCAAAGTACTAAGAAAGACATGGAAGTT
Source organism: Sacculina carcini (assembly GCA_916048095.2). Lineage (NCBI taxonomy): Eukaryota > Metazoa > Arthropoda > Thecostraca > Sacculinidae > Sacculina > Sacculina carcini. Next base: position 2,786,996 of record OU696589.1, read on the forward strand.
GTCACACGAAGAAAAATGGAAAAATGTCTGGGTAAGAGAGGACCTCAATGAGGAGGAAAGGCAAAAAAGAAGAGAATTGTTTCAGGAGTCTAAGAAGAGGAACATGCAAAGAACTGAGAAGGAGAAGGAAGTTTTTTACTGGCGGGTGCTGGAAGGAAGACTCAGAAAATGGTACAAACCGAGACACGACTGAATAAAGGCACAAAAAATGGTGGAATGGTCAGTAGAGAAGATGGGTTGAGGATTGTATATACAAATGTAGATGGATTCATGTCAATAAAAAGCGAATTGGAAGATTATTTGAGAAGAATGAAACCTCATATTGTTTGCATGACAGAAACGAAATTGTCCCAGGACTTTGATGTTATCTTGGAGGAAGACTATAATGTGATCAGAAGGGATAGGATGGGGAAATTTGGGGGAGGTGTTATGATGTGTGTGAGAAAGGATATAGCAATAGAAGATACGCATTTTGGAAAAGGTAAGGCAGAGTTTTTGAGCACGAAAATTAGACATGGTAAAAATGTTAAATGTATTGGAGTAATGTATGTTCCACCAAAAACTGCTGCGTGGAAGCAGGAAGAATATAGTGAGATGTTATTTGAATCAAAGGAGGAGTTAGCAAATATAATGGGGAGACAGAGAGAAATCATACTCATGGGAGACTTCAATTGTAAAGAAGTAGATTGGGAAAATTGGGTCACCAATGGTAATGAAAATTCCTGGGGATATATGTTGCTAGAATTAATGACTGAGGGCTTTATGACGCAATGGGTAACGCAACCTACTAGGTATAGAGGTGATGATGAACCCTCGAGGTTGGATTTAGTTTTCACAGGTCATCCCGGTGAGATAGTGGATATTCACTATGAAAGCCCTCTGGGTAAGAGTGATCACATAATGATAGAGACTACAACAATAGGAACGAATGAAGGGCCAGGAAGCTTAGGAGTACCACCGCAGGCAAAATTGAACTACGCTAAAAGTAATTTTGACGGTATGAAGAGATATTTCGCAGAAGTAGACTGGAAAGACTTGCTGGAAGCAGAAAGTGTACAAGGAAAATACAATGCCTTTTTAGAGATCTACAAAAGGGGTGTGCAACAATTCGTACCAAAATTCAAAGAAAAAAATGCTGTTGAAAGAGAATGGTTCAATAAAAAATGTGAAAGGGCACGTGTGCAAAAAGAAGAGGCTTGGAAAAGAATGAGAAGACGGAATACGTTGAGAAATAGAGAGAAATTCAAAAAAGCACGCAACCATTACGTGAGTGTGAGAAGGCAGGAGGAAAGACAATATGAGAAAAGCATTGTAGACAAGAGTAAATATGAACCAAAGTTGTTTTACAAGTTTCTAAACAAAAAATTGAAAAGTAAGGTTGCTATAGACAAATTGATTGTGGATGGCGAAATTTACGAGGAAGCAGGAGATATTTGTGAAGTCATGAACAGGAAGTTTCAAGAGGTATTTACGACTGAGGACGGATTGGAAACTCCGGTGATAGTTGATACCAGACTGGGGATCGACTATATTGAAGTATATCGCGAAGAGATTGAGAGTCGCCTGAGTGGTCTTCAATGCAGAAAAGCAGTTGGTCCAGATGATATCGCCGCGGTGATCCTGAAAGAATGTAGATATGAACTCCTCACACCGGTGTTCGATATTGTCCAAGGTAGCCTGTCACAAGGAATTCTTCCCCAGGAGTGGAAGCTGGCGAATATAATACCGATATACAAAGGAGGAGAGAGAGACAAACCGCTGAATTACAGGCCGATCTCACTAACAAGCGTCATGTGTAAATTGGTGGAGTCGATCATTAAGGACAGATGGGTATCATATTTGGAGGATAACAGTATTTTAAATGAGACACAGTATGGATTCAGGAGTGGAAGGTCTTGTGTTGCGAACTTGATGAGTTTTTATTCTAGGGTGATAGACACAGTGCAGGAAAGAGATGGATGGGTCGATTGTGTATATCTGGACCTGAAAAAGGCGTTCGACAGGGTTCCACGAAACAAGTTATTGTGGCAAATTGAGCATGAAGGAGGGATACGTGGAAAGCTTTTGGATTGGATGAGAGATTATTTGAGCGGACGTAAAATGAGAACAGTTGTAAGAGGTGCCAAATCGACGTGGAGAGAAGTCACAAGTGGCGTCCCTCAAGGATCAGTGCTTGGACCGATAATGTTCCTGGTGTACATAAATCAAATGACGGAGAGAATAGGCAGTTACGTGAACATGTTTGCAGATGATGCGAAAATTTTGAGAAGAGTGAAAGATCGGACCAGCTGCCAAAAATTGCAAGAGGATCTAGACAGGCTATGTGAGTGGAGTAGGGAATGGGGCATGGAGTTTAATGCCAGCAAGTGCCACGTTATGGAATTTGGTAAAGGAAAACTCAGACCATCGAGATGTTATATGTTGGGCGAGCACAAGCTGCAGAAGGTGACTGCCGAAAGAGATTTGGGTGTAACTATTGAGGATGATCTGTCGCCGGAGAGGCATATAACCAGAGTAGTGAATGCGGCGTATAGAACCATAAAGAATATAAGGGTCTCATTTAACTTCATGGATGAGGAAGTGGTAAAAAAATTGATAAAAAATGTGATAAGGCACCCACTAGAATACGCGGCAGTAATTTGGGCTCCCCACAATAAAAAACATATCGCTAGGTTAGAGAAAGTCCAAAAAGTAGCGACTAAGCTGTTAACATCATTGAGTTCGTTGAACTATGAAAAAAGGTTAGAGAAAATTGGGTTGTCGTCACTGGAAAAGAGAAGGTTAAGGGGGGATTTAATAAACGTTTTCAAGCACAGCCTTGGTATGGAGCGATTGGATAGGAAAGATTGGGTGGTTTGGAGTACGAGGGACCATAGGGGACACAATAAATGTCTACAGCAAACCCGGGTATTAAGGGATATAAAGAAGTACAGTTTCCCAAGTAGGTGTATAGATATATGGAACCGTTTGGGTAAAGAAATAGTTCAATCAAACAGTATAGCACAGTTCAAGCATAGATTAGATAAATGTGGGTATGGAGACAGGACAGTCTGAGCCCTGCTCATTTCCTGTAAACTACAACTGTGAGTACAACTGTGAGTACACACACACACACACATACAAACACTCATACACATATATAAACACACACTCACTGGGAGGCCTCCTGCAAGAACAGGTGTTCTCATGTGTATGTGTGTGTGTCTGTATGTGTGTGTGTGTCTGTGTGTGTGTGTGTGTTTGATAGTGTGATGTAACATAGTGAGCTGACGTAATAGCTCACAGAGATCTCGCGAAATCAACACTGAGACACACACACACAAACATACACACACAACAGAGAAAAGCTTCTTCACATATCAGCACGGCAAATCAATCAAAACACACACACACACATACACATACACATATATATATACACACACACTTCATACCAGCCGGAAGAATAATGCAACAACACGTGTATGGGCGTCAGTGTGTCAGTGTGTGTGTGTGTCAGTGTGTGTGTGTCAGTATGACTGACCTCAATAAGTCCGACGGTCAGGGTGACAGTACTGGCAACAATGACAGGATCAAACAATTGGTGATCGTGTTGCTGGTCGTGGTGAGATGAAGTGTTCACTGCCACGCCGACAACCCCACTGGCCGACATATCTGAATACTCACTCACTACCTTACCAGTCATGATACACACCACAGCAAATGTTCCTGCACACACACACACACACACACACACACACACACACATATAGAGTAAGGGGTGATTTAATGAACGTTTACAAGTATAGAATTGGCAAGGAAAAGGATGGGTAGTTTGTAGAGGAAGAGAGATCGAAGGGGACACAATGAATGCCTTAGGCAGACCAGAGTGGTTATAGGGATATAAAAGTATAGTCTACCAAATAGATGTGTCGATATTTGGAATAGTCTGGATTAGGATGTAGTGGAATCAAGCAGTATGAGGGCAATTTAAGCATAGATCAGACAAAACAGTGGGTTTGGAGACAGCACAGTCTGACAGTTTTGCTCATCTCCTGTGCACAATAACTAGTGAGCACACACACACACGAAATTGGGACGATTGTAGAGGCTACTGTTGCAAGAAATCTACAAAAATGTCCATTATAAGAACAAGCACCGTAGAAAAGTGGCATATTTTCACACAAAAATAGCACAGAGGTTGAGCGAAAATGTTTGGCGCGTGCTTGGGTAAGACATGGAGGAAATTGCGCACTGAACACCTCACTGAAATAATGCATCATATAGGCATGCTTTAACGACAGCGTTTTAAGTCGTTGAACTCTGTGATTAGTGCAATTATAGTCTGCCAGCACCTCATGACAATGAAAAACCGGAGAAAACGCCTAGTGGAACAAATGGTAGCAATGTGATCTTTGGCAACGACATCAAGGGAATATTGTATAAATGGAATATTTGGACTTGGAAAAGATCAATAGACTCAATTACAATAATGTTTACTACAAGGTTGAAAATACGAGATCAAACCAAATTTCGCTTTGTTCCTCTTCATGTCTGTAGTTTTCTTTGCTAACTCAGTTCCTTTGATTTTATGATTGGGTATAAATGCTTGTTTCAATATGACATTAGCAGTGTTATCAATGCACACACAATTTCCACTAGAAATTAGAGAGTGCGTTGGCGACTGACCGACAGAAACATGTCGAGATGTACCGAAAATCACGTAGAACAGGCACTGGAAAAAGGCCATGTATATCCCGTGTATGGGAGGAATACGCGCCAGCATCGCGTATGCCATACCTGTTCACACACACATACACGCATGCATACAATTATGATCCAGCATACCACAAGCAGTACATAAATAACATGGTATCATTTGAATTTAGAATATTGAAAGAAGATATGAGATGCTTCGTCGAGCCCCTGGTGCAGAAACACGGAATATATGTGATAAAAGTAAACTTTCTGCAGTGGCGTATTCTCAATGAGGTTCAATAGACCGCGTTTTGAAACACGTTGAAGGAGGAGGCTTTCTCGCAGAACAATTTGAAGAAATTCAAGGCCAAAGTAAATGAAATGCTACTGAAAGAGCGGAATTGACTGTTGAGTCTTATTAATTGTTTATTTATTCATATTTATTGTTATTTATTCATATTTATAGTTATTTATTCATATTTATTGTTATTAATGCATATTTATTGTTATTTATTTGTATTTAATCATGTTTATTGTTATTTATTTTCTATTTATTTAAATTTATTCTTATTTTACTCTATTTATTACTATTTATTATTGGTTGTTATTATTTATTAAATTATACTTTTACTCAGTGTTGGTTGTTGTTGTTTATTGAATCGTATTTATTGTCGTTGCTGTTTATTGAATCATATTTTTATTTATTGTTGGATGTTTCTTATTGAATCACATTTATTGTTCTTGATTGTTATTTATTACTCATTTATTAATATTTATTCTTATTTATTGATGGTTGTTATTTACCGAATCACATATTTATTGTTGATTGTTATTATTTATTGAGGAACGTGGGCGGAGTAACATTATGGAGTGTTATCGGATGATGGTTTATTTTTTATTCTTATTTATTTATTATTTTCTTCCCAACTCTCTTTCTAGACTTTTTTCTTTTCGAACTCTCTTTCTCGCTGAATCTTTTGGGCGCTTCCGGTAGATGGGGCCACCTTAGGGTGGTAATAATGCTTGCACTCTTCCCATGCTACTGGATTTGCCTGTAATTAATAATACATAAAGAAAAATTACAAAGAAAATAAGGCAACGAAGAAGAAACGAAAGAAACTATATGATGATAAGAACAATTTTCTCACTATGCTAGGTTCAAGTATATATTGACCACCTGTAAAGAATATCATTGTGAACTAATCAAAATGTCCAGTAGCTGAATGCGGTATACTTGAAGACTGAGTGTTAGTACGTATCTGACTGTCTTGCACAAATGAACAGTCAATTTCGTTCCTCATTTCCCAGGGCTGATATATGAAGCAGCGCACCAAGTCTTCTGCTACTGGATGTTAGGTGAGTGAATATGATCTGAAGGCTAGTTCTATTGCTGTCAGACTCGTCACAAACTGATGATCCAGCCAAATACACACTCCATTTGCCCCGGTATTTATTTTTTCCTTCTCACTCTGCATGCAACGTTTCAACGTTGTCATCGTTTCGTTTTTTCACTGCCAGACAGGCATTATGTTAAAAACTTCACCTGAAGTGCGTTTCAGATCTTCAACTGTTTACTTGTGGGCTTGAATTCTTTCTGCAATCCTAAGAATTTTCCATGAACCACAGACGTGAACAAAAATACGTAGAATGTCTTTTCAGTTACAAACCACACCGCCTTAGTTTGAATATTGCATACACAATCAACTAGAGCCCGAGGATGAGTTTATGTGAATAACAGAACAGTCAGCCCTACCTGTCTTTGAAACCTGTCCTGTATAACAATGATGAAACCGTCATGGCTGCCATTGTACCACTGACAAATGCAGGACGTATACTCAATGCCATGTTTGGCCAGAATTTCGTAAATATATGCATCCAAGCCGTTTTTGAATGTGAAGTACAGAAGCCACTCGAGAACGAATTCTTCTGGCGAGGACAACGCAACGGACCGCAATACCCCTGTTCCCTCATGTTCCACATTTCATCCACCATTAATTTGAAATACTCTGATTCCATGATCTCGTTGCTGACGTCATTTCTAATGGCCGCAACATTTGAATAGAACGACACGTTCAAAGTCCTATGCTGAACATTTCATTACATACCGAATTTCAGGCTGAAAACCTTGTTTGACTGAGTCACTGCATTCCGTGTGACCCCCGTGCACCCCCTCTCTCTGTCTCGCACTCTCTCTGTGTCTCTATGTGCGCCACATTTTGGCAGCTAGTGTATTTTTGTTTCCGTCGTACATTTTCGTCGCGTGACTGGCATGGGCTATAGAGAATGCCATTGTAACAAGTGGATAACAACAGCTAAATTTAGATGTAGTGTCCGACTTGAACTATTTCAATCCTGGATTTTAACTTTTGATTCATATTTATGAGTATATAACAATATTTTGTTGTGTGCCGCGGAATATTTACTGGTGGCATACCTGGAGTGATCGCATATTATGTATTATATATTCTGAAACAGTCCTATTACTGAACTGCATTTCAATGTGGTGGCTAATATGTTATCAATATTGGTATTATTAAAACCATTGACCGAAGTGAAATGTGAAGAGCGTGAACGTTACAAATTACATGACTGCAATCTCCATGTACATCAGAAATAAGAGCAAAAAACAGAAGAAAAACAAAAAATAAAGAGAAAGGAGCAGACGAGAATTCCAAAGCGACATTCTTCGAGAAACAGTAAAGTGAATACAGTACAACAGGTACGAAATGGTGGAGAGAATGGTGGAGGATATGGTGGAGGAAATGGTGGAGAAATGGTGGAGGAAATGGTGGAGGAAATGGTGGAGGGAATGGTGGAGAGAATGGTGGAGGAAACGGTGGAGGAAACGGTGGAGAGTGTTTACCTTGAGGAATGTGCATGATGGCCGTTGTGGCGCCCGCAATCAAATCTCCCAGCAGATCTTGACGCCACGAGTAATTGGGCAGCCAGCGGAGGATTGGCAGCAGAGAGGTGACACAGCCAGACACACATGGACCGCTCACACGACACGTCTCACCTATACATTCCCTCACCAACTGACCTCCCGCTGAACATACACCCGCAGACACACACACACACAAGCTATGAGGGTCACTGTCGACCTGCAATATGTTTGTTTGTAACTATGTTTGAGTACAGATCAATGAGTTGTTGAAGTTATGTGCGTGTGGTGTTGCTCAGTCGAGTATGCTGGAATGTACTTGATCTTCACTTATACACAGAAACGATAACTAATGTATGTCAGATAAAAACAATCAGATATTATAGAAAAATTAATCACACATTTTTGCCATTTTTAATGAAAACATGTTGAGTTGGACATGACAAGTTGGCACCTAAAAATTCGCGCATTGGAGATTCAATATTTGTTCTTGCTTGAGAGCAATGTTATTAGCAACACAACTCAATCAGTACTTCATCGAAACGCAAAATAAATTGGCATATATTAATGATTCTGTAGCAAGCTGGGCCATTCCACAGCATGCCAATCATAATTGCGTGAGTGTGTGTACACATTGACACTACCTCAGGTGTGCGTGTGTGTGTGTGTGTATCTCAGTCTAAAATAACTCCACATACGCTATACAATGATAAAATTAATGGGTTTATACGTTGCGGTATTATAACTCACACATATACATACACACACAGACACACACACTAGTGGAATAATTATGCGAACACGTCATACTGTGCATAAAAATCACTAAATTCACTCTAATACGAGGCTGACGCATTTTTTCACGTGAATATGGGCCACCAATGAGTCACACGTGTACTAAATATACTGCCGTGCATATAAACGAGTGTGTGTGTGTGTGTTGCACCACGAATTGAATATATTTCTGTTTGTATGAGTGACAAATGAATCTGGATATTGACACTGATCAAGACGTCACATGTACACAGTGCAAATGCCACGTGCAATCCATGATTGGCCTACTGCTTAAATTGAACGATAATTTCAATGCTGTTTTAATACACGGGCGCACACACACACACACACACACACACTTTGAGACATGCATATATATCATGCCTCAAAAATATCTAATCCACTGTACGCAGGGGAAAGTGGACTGATTGTATCGAACACACAGCGAAAAATTGCAGACTTCAACACCGAGCGATTCAAGCATGGGATGTGTAAGCTAAGATGTGTTTGCTAGACAATTACAGATCACTTACTAGACCCAGAATAATCGATACATAGTAGTAATATTTTACTAGAAAGCAAATGAGAAATTAGAAATATGAGACCACCAATTGTTTCGGCTGAATAAGATCACATAGTGCTTCGTGTTGAAATATAATTTATTTACTTAAACATTGTATAAGTCATAATTGATCTCTGTCATCTATCTAAAAGTGTAAATATTTTCAGTGTTTTTGGAATCGATTTCTTATTCTGCACATATTCCTGCTATTGTTCGCACTTATCCTCTCATTCAACGTTCGCTATATACCATCCGCCCTTTCCTCGAGCGTCCTAGGCTATCAAACCGATTCATTCCGCTATCTTGTCAAGAACAAAATCATGTAATTTCTTATAGTTTCATGTACCTCGCTCTTCTATAGAAATCATATAACAAATCATTAATGAATCTTGTTGTTTCGAGTTATTTCCTTCTCAAATGTCTTCACACCTCACCCTATCTTTACACACCAGGGTGGTTCCCAATTATCATCCCTCGCATCCACTTCACAAATTGCTTGCTTATAAGCTTTTACAAGACTCCCGGAAGCCTCCTCATCTCTCGCAGCTTCTGACACCTTCTAATAACACTCTTTCTTGGCTTACACTTAATCTACCTTGTCCTAGGGCCCTTAATGAATCTACCTGGTCTTCTAAATCCTTTCCTTTCTATACTCCACATCTATATAACTCTCTTCCTTGTCATGTTATCCCCTCCACATCCTCTACTTTGATCCCTCATCCCTTCGTATTCATCTCTTTGATACATCCTTTTTTATCACGTTTCTCACTATCGTATTCCTTGCGCTTCATCCTGAGATGTCATATCATGCGCGTCTAGTCTTATAGATGTGTAGCTGCATCATGTTGCCTCGTGTTCTGATGTATTCTGTAGTAATATTAATCTAGGCGTGTTTCGCTTTTATATCAAAAAAAATATTTACTCGTAAGTTTAAAATTATGTAATGTTTTAATTTTGCTTTGTGTGTGTGCGTGTATGTTTTGTCCGTGTGTTTGCTTGACCATAAGCGGAGTGTATCATCCAGAGCCGTTGCGAGGAATTATGGGGCCCCCCCCCCCCCGAAGCATCACTTGGGGCCCCCATTATAAATTAAGCACCAAATAATGAATTTATTTATTAGACATAATCACATAATACAAGGTCAGGTGAAAACATCTTAGCAAAAAGCTAAAGGCTATACATAATATGATAAATTTTGATATCATACGTGAAGCAACGGGGCCCCTCAACATTCGGACTCCCCCGGCCGGGGGGTACGGGGGGCGGTTGCTACGGCTCTGGTATCATCTAATTGTTATTATTTTCGCTCCAGGTTTTGTTTTCGCGCGCGCGTGATATATTCTGTCATTCTGTCTTCTTCTTCCCTCGAGCGTTGCAAGTCAGAATTTTAATGGTTTTTATTTAAGATTTTTTACGTTTTTTGTTTTTGTTGGTAAGTAAATTTATATAATCCCTGTTGATAGTTGAGTATTTTCAGTTCAGGAATACATTTTGTAAACGACGTATGTGTGCATGTGTGTGTGTATGTGTGTGTGTGTGTGTGTGTTGGTTCTCACATTTGTGAACGGACGGGATGTACTGGTAGTGTTGATGGAACTGGTGCTGGGTGAGAGGAGCCGTGCACGAGCTTGATGAAGACGTGTCTCTTTGTCGACCGCGAGCACGCACGTCGCTGACCTCATGCTGACCTGAGCCGACCTGAGCCGGGCCCCCGTCGCTGCAGCCACTAGTCGCCTCGGCCATTTTCTGCTTGAAGCGCTGCGCCTCCGTCTTGGTCGACATCTGCGCGCGAAATGACACAATGACACAGTGTGACAGACATGCTCTGGCGCGCCAGTCTACCTGTCTGTGAGTTTGGCGCCAACGCGGCAATATTTTGCCGATTGAATTAGCGTTAAGATCAGCGTGGCGCGCGCATGTTTATGCGTGCACTTGTGAGTGTGCGCGTGCACCTACACGCGACATGATTTATTATACACTTCCAGCCCACCACACACACACACATACACACACATACACACACACACACACGCACACACACACACACATACACACACACACACACACACATACACACACACACTCACACAGGTATATACATGTGATTAGCGCACAATTAACCTGTCATCGAAATTAAGTTAGACGATCATAAATCAAGCTCGATGCACTTCACATACACACACACACACACACACACACAAACAAACATACACACTGACACTGACACATACATGCACACACACACACACGAACACACACGCACACACACAAACACAAACTGTTGAGAAAAACAATCAATGTAAACACACTAACACGGAAGATATTAACAGTGCAAGCGCGTATATGAGATATCGTGCAATGAATGACATCCACATGAGTGTGTGAGTGTATGTCTGTATGTTTGTGTGTGTGCGTGTAATTATATGACGTCACAGCACGCGTATATGTCAAAACGACCCTCTAGCAATCACGTATAAACACGCCTACACACTATCATCCCACCACTATGACAGCTGACATTTATGAAAATTATGACATTTGCATGTGGCGAACATTGAGTTGTCACGTGACCTCATATAACGGTAACTTCTCTGCAATCGTTGTTAGAAATCGTATTTATATATATCGTCGATACAGTTGTATTTGTGTGTACCTTTGTATAACAATTTGTGTATGATAAAAAATTACTATGGTAAAAGATATTTTAGTAGCCAAACAGCGATATTGGCAAACATTTGGTGTTGATGGCCACAAATACATCTCGAATACCCTCAATCTCAAATGCGCTATTAAATGTGGATTACCTCAAATTCATCGACATTTTTCCTGGCTTGAAGTGCATGGGATGTCAAGTAGAGTGAGAGGGTTTGAGCTTGTGCGTGCAAAATTAGCTCAGTCATTCATTATAGATTCATTATAGATTCGAGATTGTGCAGTTGTGTGTTGGCAGTGATTAATTTATGAGAAAAAGGTATATTCACGCACACCCAATCCTCCAATTTTGTAATTGTTGCCTAAAACGAACATAAAAAAATGTATACAGGTTTGATAGAGATAACTGGAAATAATAAATAAATAAAAGAAAAAATAAACGGAAGACGAAGAAGAAAACGCGAGAAACATGGGACTGGTTACTTAGACAAATGATTATTAATACAAGGAGAACTGATTCTACAGAAGAATGGAAGGATTGAAGAGAGGAAATTGATTTTTTAAACATTGAGAAGAACACGGCATATGTACGTATATTTGAACTGGGATAAAATAACGGAGAATAGGACAGAATGCGGCGATTCAAAGGATAAAAAAGAGGAAAGAATAAAGGAAAATTAACGAAAATCAGAATAAAGCGGCGAATGAGAACATTGAGAATCACTGCCAATGGAAAAATATGAAGAGATAAATGTAGCAGAGGAGATATCAAATAGAGCGAGATTCTGATCAAGAAGATAAATTAACTCCGAACTCCAAGGTCAAAGAGAAAATGAGCACGGAATTCAGAAGAGAACCAGCAGAAGATGTCGCTGAAAAGGCAAGAATTTCAGCAGTATGGTGAGAAAAGGAGCCATACTGAGTATTATCGAGGAAAGGCAACAAGTACATTAGGACGCAGTTCCTGAAGTTCAGCTGTCAAAGGAACAATAGAAATAGGAAGATGAGCAGAAATTAGTACAAGATCTAGATTAACAGCCTGGAGAATGGAAGCTAGAACAAAATGAGCATGAATAAATAAAAAAATAGCAAGGTGAATGAAAACAGGAACCAAACAAGAATTGGATCACATGAGACGGAACTACAAACTTACGGAATCCGAGGCACTGGATTTGAGCAGTAAACGGGTTGTTTTGGCAAGAACAATTCGAAAGATAAATGGGTTAGATTCATTTAAAGATGGAAGACAAAAATGCATAGAAAATTAAAATAATATGAGTAATATACGAAGATATTTTGTGTAGAAAAAACATGGTTATGGGAAAAAATTAAGCAGAAATTGAGCAAAAATCAAGCAGGGCTTGTAACATTTTGTTACATTGGTTACAATGTACAAAACATGTGGTTACAATGTTAACATTTACAAATTTGTTAACATTTACAAATTTGTTAACATTGGTTCTTAACCAAAAACTACTTTCATAAACCTTACATTTTCGACCCTGTTTTTTAATAAACAATATATTATAATGAAACTTAATCGAAAATATGTTAAGTACATATAATATCAAAACTTGAAAAATTACCGCACCAGACGCATATATACAAACACATAGGCCCACGTGAGAGATACATGTGTTTTATACTGACTTTCTATAGAAATGTTACCGTTTAGCAAGTCAATGTGACAAGACACGGATGAACAGTGCAGACCAGACAAGTTCTACAATCAGCCAAAACACACATAAACACTCACAGCCAGTAATAACCGCACAGCACCGCCTGACACACGTCAACACAACACAGCAACCTGCTATGAACTGACCACTAGTCTACAAGACATCACATACATACACCCGCCCGCGTCCGCCTGCGTGTGTGTATGTGTATGTGTGTATGTGTGTGTGTATATATGTATGTGTGCGTGTGTGTGTTTGATCACAGGCGTACGCACTTGTCACTTACACACTCATACACACTTTGCGAAATGTCCTCTTATACACATAAGTTTCCATTGTTGAAGTGTCAATACGCTTCCCTTATCAGCCCTTGTTGAATCGGGCAGAAAAATTATATATTTAATACTATATACACTGTTGAGCGTAGATGGCATAAGTGACATGGTTCGGTTCTTGAGAGCGTTAATAGTAAGGCGACTGTCTCTTATGAAAATTCTATGAATGAGTGTTTCTTATGAAAATTATTCTTATGAATCGTATGAAAACTCCACATTTTCATATTTGACATTTCAACAGAGTAAATTATTGACTCATATCAATAGAGCCAAGCGTTTTGTTGCCTGTTTTCATATATTTGAGTACGAAAATACTGACCTTGTTTTTCAAAACGATACATTTGCTAATTTTTTGCACACTTCCAAAAGTCAAATTTGCAAACTGTCAATACCGAGTTAAAACAATTATTAATTTGGAATTTTACTGAAAGTTTATCCCACAAGAATAATTTACGCCGAAATCCCGGCCCAACAACGAAAAAACAATGATAACTATACTGCAGTCATTGAAACATTCATTATTTTTTCATTTGACAGTGCACGTTCAAAATCGTTTCATCATTCCCCGTATATACGGTAAATACTGACGGAAATATACTGAATATGCTAAATATATTGAGTTTGCTAAATATACTTAACATATTGATGAGACTTTAACTATCCACTAAGACAGAATAATCGTATGTCCAATATCACCTATAGAAAATAACAAGTAGAAATATTGATTGAAATGGAGAATAATTAATTGAACAATGAAGCAAGGAAAACATGAATATTACCAAACCAAAAATATACATATCTGCTTCTATTTTGCGCGTTATTATAATCACTTCACCAAAAATTACTGCAGATATACAAGTATTGCGAAAGATACCATGTTGTAGTGTAGAGGAGACGTACGTAGTTATACGTAGAGGAGATACAAGCCAAATGGGCCACTGTTGAAAGAACACCAGCAATGATAATGTTCGCCGTTATGACGCCGACGTCTGGGAGTGATGCAGAATATAGACAAGCAAAATAAACAGACAGCGAAAGACATTGGATGATGAAAAACCAACAAGCCATTGTAGCATTGATTAAACACTGAAATAAAGTGAGGTACCATATTCGAAACAGCACAAGATTGTTTGAGTGTAGAGTGGAACTTTTAATATAACTATCAAATCCGGTGACATGGTATGAGTGCAGGCACTATTACCACCATGCGGTGACCCCATGTACCAGAAGCGCCCAAAAGCTATTTTTAGTCTGAGAAAAAGCTATAGTTTGTTTAATTAGTATGTGAACCCATGCACAACCCATCAAACCTAGAAAAGCTCAAATTATCCACGAGTGGCGGGCAGGAGGTGAACCAATTGACAAGGAGGAGGTGAACCAATTGTCAAGGAGGAGGTGAACCAAGTGACAAGGGGCTCGCTTGAGCGGGAGTTACTTCTCAATAAGCATATGAGGCACCTTCCCACCTTCACCACCTGCGAGCAGCGATTGAGGTGAACCCGGCGGAGCAGAATTTCATTGGGCGAATTCTAAAATCCCACAGCCCCTGTCAACCCAGCAGTAAATGGTACCAGATATCAGTTATGAGTTGTGCCATGCATTCTGGGGTGGTGGCCCTCTCTAATACGTCTTACGTCCTTGTGGCGCCATAGCGTGGAGAGGGTCGGTTCTGCGGTGGAAGCGAGCTGCACGGGGCACGCCTGTGTGTTCATAAGCTTCGGCTTCTTCCCGTGTAGCAGCTGCCACTTAGGCATTTAACCTTTAATTTAACTGCCGTATCTTAACCTTACAACAAGATCACAGGTAGCAGCTCAAAGCTCAAAGCTTCGAAAAGCGACTCAAAGTTTCGAAAAGGAAAATGGGGATTCGGCAGAAAGACTGAGTGCACAGTTATGGCTGGAGATCAACGTCCGTACTCAGTTGCCAGATGGTCACTGGCTGACCAGCAGCTGGTCTGCCATTTAGCAGGTCATGTTTTCAGTCCTGCTGGCCATTTAGCCAGCCTCGTCACTGGTGCAGTCAGTGGAGAAGTCGGTTCGGGCGCGTACACATCAACCATGAGGCTGGCAGTACTGGGCTACATTTCACCAGTAGCAAGACAATACCCGTCCTGACCACACACTTTCTGTATTTAGTCGCTTTTTACGGCACGAAGCAGTTACGGCGGCAGCGAACAAACAGAAATCACATTAAGATAAGAAACAAAATAAAAATGAATAATTTGAAAACTTGAGCAATATCTGAAAGTATGATTGCGTCAAGCTACGAGACACAATACCACCTAACATGCCAATTGCAGGTGATATTTTTACAGCAGGCCTGGTTGCGTCATAGCTAAGATAAATCAATGGTGATGCAAAACTGGAAAATAGAGAAAAACTATTGTCGTATGACAGAAATGCCACAATCTGATGAAATAGCGCAATACGATATTGTCATGATAGGTCAGTTTGAATGTTGTGCTGTTCATGCAGCCATATTCAGCCGTACTCACAAAAATTCCTTCGAACTCTGGCTGGTAAAAAACAGCACGACGACTGCAACAAGAATGATCGATTTTGAACGAAATACCAGCCAACAAAATTATGTTCAGTGAATCGGAACCAAGCGTATCCGCAACACGAAATAACACACGAAATACGTGTTAACACGAATTGTCAGACATGCAACCACACATACTCACACACACATACGTAAACACACACACACATATACACACACATACACACATATACACACACATGCACACACATACACACACATACATACATATACACACACGTAAACAGCACGTAGAGAAGATTGAAAGATTCCTGAAAGCAGCCACAAATATGATGGCAATTCTAAAGACTCAGAAATGTGTTTGATATGTTGAAGGGACTATGAGGTTGCCGACATAGAATAAGGAGAAGAGGAAAGGAGATAATCTGATGACAGTATGTGAATATATCATGTAGAAAACAAGAACTTACAAAGCCGCATGAATTGATTGCAACGAGAGAAAAAGCGGTGAAAACATGAAGACACTTAGTTGTAAGAACAACGTGAATACCAACGTATTGACAAATAGCAGTGTGAACTAGTGAATGCATCGCCTGAACAAGTAGCACATGTAGGGTAAATTGATAAAAAAATAGACGGTAAATAGATAGATTGAGTTACGGAGACGGGACAGCACGGATCTAGCTCGTATCTCGTAAAACAAAATTAACCAAATACACAAACACACACATATATACACATGATGTTCGTGAGAAAACTTGAATTATACGGACCGTTGTTCAATTCAATCCTGTCGAGATAACAATTATTATTATTATTAATTGGACATTATTATTGTGATACTAATATTTTTTGAAATATTCATCCCTCCCTCTCTCTATCTCCCTATCTTCCTCGGTGTCTCAAACTCTTCATGCCGGAGATTATATGCAATACATGGACACATGCTATTCCTGATACAGAAGTGAGTACGTGTGTGTGTATGTGTGTGTGTATGTGTGTGTGTATGTGTGTGTGTGTCTGAGCGTGTAGATCAGCGATACTTAACGTACTCAACACATTGAATTTATGCACACATTTGAATTTATAAATTGTACACAGAAAATTGCATATGATTTTTAGATACACTCCCATTAACAGTGCCTATTGCCATTTAATATGAAATCTATCTATCTTTCTATCTATCTATCTATCTATCTATCTATCTATCTATCTATCTATCTATCTATCTATCTATCTATCTATCTATCTATCTATCTATCTATCTATCTATCTATCTATCTATCTATCTATCTATCTATCTATCTATCTATCTATCTATCTATCTATCTATCTATCTATCTATCTATCTATTCATCTAGCTATCCATCTATCTATATAATACCATGAAGATATGTCACATGGTCTGTTAGTTGAGTGGGTTCACTGACCGCTTGTAGCCTCATTAGTGTACCTGGCACGTGCCTCAACCTGGCCACATCCTTCACTGTCCATCCGCACGCACAAGATCCTGCACGGCACCTTGTTGTCACTCACACTGGCTGTACCACCTTGAACACCACCGATGCACAAATTGCCAATCTCTATTACAACTAGGAAAATCAACAAACACACACAAACACACACAAACACGTGCACATTCGCTCGGCAGGCTGGTATTGTCAAGTTTGAGTGACGTGACACGTGCTTTCTGCTCCTCTCTTGCTCTTCTTTTTATGCTGCTCTGCCCTGCTGTAAATATGGTCTATTATTGGCTTGAGGTGGCATGTGTTATGTATTTGCCCGTTGCTATTGTACATGTAGTATTGTGCAGATGTTGAATGCTGCCATGTTTGCCGCGAACGCAGAAACTTCACATCTGTTGCTGCTCAAGGCCTGCATACTGTGTGAAGAACAGATTGAGCAGGATTCAGAACAAAAAGAACCCGGGAATAAGACAAGCCACTTGAAGTACACAGGTTTCAAGGACTTTAAAAAAAACACTGTTCTCACGGTCAGGCACATCTAAAAAAAAATGTGACAAAAACATGACATTGAAAAAAACAAAGGTAACATTAAGCTGGTGAATGTCATAAATATTTACGCAATAATTCAACCCATTTCAAGTTGTCTTGATAAAATGCCATTTATCCATTCTTTCACTGACACTATCTGTGAAATTGTGCATCAACCTATTAACCCAATGACCCACTGAATCTTACTCTAATCCGTTATTAATCATGTCAATTCCTGCACGACGTCAGCCTATCTACATCGAGATTTATACATCAAAACAAACAAACACACACACACACATACAGACAAGATTTGTTGATTGTTGACCAACCTGAGACCCCGAGTCAAGGTGAGAATGGTGAAGTGAAGATATTGTGAGATTATGACGGTTGAACCGAGCACATGAGTGAACACATGGATGAGTGGTGAGTAGCCACGTGTCAATATTGCTCGCTCTCTCTCTCTCTCTCTCTCTCTCACACACACACACACACACACACACACACACACACACACAGATATTTAGAGGAAGGGTGAAACACACGTTGATAGATAATTAAAATCACTCACAGGTGACCGCGGACTTAATTGAACTTACACTCACACACACACACATACACACACACACACACACACACACACACACACACACACACACACACATACACACACACACACACACACACACACACACACGCACAACACACACAACACAATCAAGCTCGTGCTTCACTCAGTTGACCTACCACAGTCACCTACAAGCCAGACACCACGAGACACCGACCAAGCTGGCGAATGCGCGCGCACCGACGATGACGTCATAGTCGGTGTCGATACAGCTCGACTCGTCGGCACCGACGATGACGTCATTGACAATGACATTCACACCTTGCACACACTGACAGACACGACTTGTGTGCTTATTCAGAGCCGTAGCAAGGTCGTATGCACCATAGCCTGGATGAAACAGTTGGGATTCGCATTATAAATAAAACACCATTATAATAGAGGTACGATTTTACTAGCAGCCGAGGGGCTGCTTGTAACTGCATTTGGGTGACTGAAAATAAAGGAAAAATACAGCACATAAGTGGGCAAATCACGTATGTAGATTCTAGATCCGTATTTGTATTCTCGTAGATTCTAATAACTATAGATCTTGATCGTAACAAATAACAAAAAGCCAATATTTCACACAAATGACCCAACTTGCAGAATAATGAATATATTCGCTTGATTCAAACTGTTTTTCGGCACATTTATTCACACAACTTTTAGCTGTCGGACGCCTCTGGTACATGGGGCCCCCGCAGGGTGGTAATAGTGCTTACAATCATCCCATGTCACTGGATTTGACTGTATTAAATAATAATGATACAGACACACGCATGTACACTATGGCAAACACAAATTATGACTATATTGGTCGATTTTCCAATGCGAATTTTTGGCCGAATCTAGAGTGAAATATTGCCAATAAAAGCGTGCATACATGACTGAATGACCGCCTAATTCCGCACCATTTAACTCTCCATCAACATTCATAATATATTTTCACCAGCACATGTCCTTGTGTACTTGTGCGAAAAACACCACATCTAGTGTGTGTGTGTGTGTGTGTGTGTGTGTGTGTGTGTGTGTGTGTGTTTATGCAGACAGAAGAGACAGCCGGTACCAGACACGGTGGCACCAGTCACCGAAATCAGCTTACATTAATAACCAAGCAAACACACACACACACACACACACACACACACACACACACACACACACACACACACACACACCTTGTCTAAACACTGGTTCACTTCTTCCCGTTCTCTGCTGTCATATTTTCATATTTTGACGGTTCTAGAATTAGTAGACTTTTGTCATTCATCCGTGCGTTTTGCGAGCAAATATTAATACGATGTACAATATAATTATACAGTCACGTGCATTTCAAATACTGGGAAATACTCGATATGTATAAACCAATGATTGCAAGAAAACGGCCTGCAGGTAAATATGCATCAATGCAAGGTCACGATTGTATTTGAAAGATGTGATTGTTAGGCGAACGAAAAATATATAATTTCTACGAAACGAGAACTATATTGAAAATGATGTGGCTGCAGAATACGTGACATTATCTGTGAGACAACTCAATTTTCGTAATCAACATTATCATTTACAAGTTGTTTATCGTAAAATAATATACTGTAACCAAAATACAGGTGCTTATTTCGTATAAATGTCAGGAGCCTTAGGGCACGTGATTTCAAATGTACAAAAGTTTAGTGAAACATTAAAAAATGATGAGTGCAAATGTAATTATCGGTGAATCATTCATAATAACTACAGACCAGATTCCAGATTCAGAATTATCAATGCCAGCTTTTCGGCGCTTGATGTAAATATTTGATATTTTACTCAAATCAGTGTATTTTAAGATTCGTAGTTGAGATGAATAGACCCTGCCTAATTTGGTCACGTGATCCAACTATTCAAAACACTCACACAGTAGAATTACTCAAATTTGTGCTATAATGTTATAATGTGCATGTGCTGTGTACACTTTGTGCTAACAAGGGTCTCCGCGCTGTATGTCTACATGGTGTATGAGGGCGTTATGATCATTATACCTGTGACGAAGCTAATATCACCTGTGTCACATACACCCGCGTGTTGGATGTCAACTATTATCACGCGCAAGATATGACAAGACATAGGGACAGTGCAAGCTCTGGTTTCCCCTAGCTCAAGTATCATGTGTTGCCAGGGCTCTATAAAACCGTGTCCACTGGTGCAATCATGCACAAACTCGTACGCGCGAGTTCAGTGCAGGCGTGCGTGTTGCACGTGCATATTGCAACAACGAACATCATAGACATGGTGAATATGCGCCAACTTTGCTGTCTTGCGTCTAGATCAGTGGTTTGTAACCGTTTTTCTCTGATTGCCTACTTCTTAATGAGACAACCACTCATTTTCCTCAACAGTGAGGAAAAAATCAATAAATTCAGTTGTTCCATCAAATTTAGTGTCAGAAAGTCACTAGGAATAAAAATAGACGAATTAGGATTGATAAAAAGACACATTTGTCTTTGTGTGCGACCTTTAATTTGCCACTTTTCAACCTCTCCACTGGTGGGACCACTGATCTGGCCATAATGTCAGATATTGTCACGCAAATGGCTGATATCACAAAACAAGTGCTTCTTATTGGGAACAACTTGGACTGAAATTCAATTGAATCGTTCAGTCAGACAATATAACCAAAAAATTTCACACTTCAATCATATGAGCGTTTTCAAAGAGTGTATGTATGTCATCTGTTAGAGCGTTCAAACTACTAATAGACAACAGAAGCACAACCGTTTTAATCCCCGGGCTAATTCTATATTCCAGCCGTGCCTGTCCACCCAGCAGTAAATATTACCAGATATCATTCATGTGTTGTGTCATGCATTCTGGGGAGATGACCCTCACAAATACATCTACCGTCCTTGTGGCGCCATAGCGCGGAGAGGTTCGGCTCCGTGTTGACAGCGAGCTGCACGGGGCACACCTGTGTGTTCATAAGCTTCGGCTTTTTCCCGTGTAGCAGCCATTAACTGAGGTACCTTTAACTTTTAAATATAAAATATATGTAGAGTGCTTAACAATGGCAGATGTTCCTTGGCAGGCTGTTATCTCATTCGCCCTTGAAACAGGTGTGCTGTTAACCCTGTACAATGTGAAGTCCCCCTCCTCACTGCGGAACAGTCAGCAGCGGAGCTGGTTTAGTCACCAATGACTCGACCATGTTACTGCTGGTAGTGAACTGTTTGACTGACAGTAGCAAGGCGAAACATGACCAGACGGGAAATGGCAAATGAGAAATGATGCAAAACGGCTGAACTAGCGAATTTAACAGAGAGAAAAAGCAAGGACAATTGGGCAATATTTTTGGGAAATCCTAGAGTCAAAAGCACAGACTTCTCTTCTCAAACAGTCCATGTTATAATGCAGTTTACCTGCTTATCTGTGTCAATGCAGAAGTTTGACATCAAGCGAGCAACTGTGCTGGTCTTGACTGTGATTCTCACAACATCAGATCATCTGGCAAACTGTTGCTACCTGAACAATTGTCTTCAGGGAGGAAAAAGAAGCGTGAATTTCGAGCAGGGCTTCTTCAACCAGAAAATGAATGCTAGACTAATGGCTGGCGAGTCGCTTCAACCTCTCAAAATGGTACAATGCTGACACAGTGACAACATTGATAACACAGTAACAACATTGATAACACAGTAAAACTTTGATAACACAGTGATAACATTGATAACACAGTGATAACATTGATAACACAGATACAACATTGGTAACACAATGACGATATTGATAACAGCGACAACATGCAGAATACGAAAGCATTCCATAATATACGGGTACAATCATTTGAAAACAGCAAAAGTATGTATTTATGACAATTAGTCCGGCGGAAGTGTGAGACAACCTTGCAGTAAAGGTCCCATGAATGGTTTTGATGGATTTGGTACCCCCAGACATTGTAGAATCCAAAACCAGAGGGTGCCAAGCTGGCACCTTTGGGCGTTTTCTGAAAATCGTTGATTTTTATGGTGCCCGATACCCCCCCTTTTCGCGATATGCGAAAAACGAAAATATTCATATCTTCACCAATCTAGCTGATATAAATACAATTTTGGTATCAAATTGTATGTTTTCAGACATGAGGAATCCAATGGACACATTATTGTCATGATCTGAAATAGTCTTCATAGCCAAACATCATCATTCTACCCCAAAACACCAAATACAAACATTATTTTTTTCTGAATTATATATTTGATCTGATTTATGATGCATTTAACTGAAAATCAGTACAATATGGATATTAGACATTATATGAACTTCAGAAAGGTTGGTGACAAACACCATAGAGACTGTATAAAGGATCTAAAAAATAATATACAATATCTAAAGTCTAAGAAGCTTGTTTTCCATCATCGTCGTCATCATCATTTTCGACAACTGTTCTAGTGTGCTCATTGCAGCAATCCAATCCACCTTCACAACTGCAAAATATTGTGCATGGAAGCATTGCAGAAGAGCAAGAGCATCTGGCTGACTTGCAGTTTTCACAAGTGCATATGATCAGTTTGAGAATGGCCTTAGGTGCCGCAGAGGTATTGGGCGGAAGCATAGTGGGTTGTAGCGTTTTGTTGACGGTATCTCGGTGCCATCCATGCATGGTCGGATCAATCTCTGGTGGGTTTGGTTCCGCAGCATGCTTCCAAATACAGCACTGCAAGTGGGCTCTCAGAACATTCTGATGGAACGATTCATTGGTCGGAGGGAGAGATATGAGCTTTGGTGCAGAAACAATGTTTGCATTTGCTGTTTTCACTTTCCACATATTGAATCGTACATCGGTCATCGTCACGGCTTCTACATGTCCATAGCAAGCAGCTATGAATGTGGTGAACTCTTGGATTGCATCAGCTAGTGCGGCAGTCGTATTCCCAAGTTCTAACAACTGATGACCTGCCTGAAGAACTTTCACAACTTTGGTTTTTCCGATGCCCCATAACTGAGCTACTGTGTCGCAACCTGACAATGCATGGCCACCTAACAGCTGGCCAGCGATGTCTTTATGCCTGTATTTCAATGGACTTCCTTTATTTGGATGTAGCTTCCATCGTCAAATTACAAGTGAGGTTTCGTTCATGATAAAAAAGGACCAACAAGTCGAACACATCAGTGTCATCTGAAATGACGCTGACACTGTTGTTGCCCTCTCTTGTGCTGTCAAGAATACACAATAGCTGGTGTATTATAATGACATCAGCCTCTTCCTGAGTGTTGCGAAGATCTGCTCGATGGATGGTCATGCCATGGCCTATTTCTACTGGTACTGGATCTGGCCCTGTGACAACTAGTTTGTGATTGGTCAATCCTATGCGGTCTTTCTGTGTCTGTAGTGCATCTACAATCAGTGCAATGAGCTGTACTTTATTGCATGATACTGTCAGCACCACTTTCTGAGAAGGCAGTTGTGTTGACAGCGACAACTGGTGGTGTCTGCTTGCCTCCTTCCCTCTTGCAGTACGAGTGACTCCTTTGGTGCTGTAAGTTTCGTATCGGTCAAATATCAGGTATCAGCATCAGCAGTAATATCAGCATGTTTTTGAGTGTTTATTTGTTTTTTGCTAATCTCATCTCGCCATTGTCGGTGAACATCGAAGTAGGAATCGGTGACAGTTCATACATCACAGCCTCATTTAGGTTCATCTCTCGACCAGAAGCATGCAGACCAATGATGCGTGAATATATCAAATTGGTGTCATGTACCTTCATTTTGCCAACTTGGATGTGCTTCTTGGTGACTGCTAGTGTATGCACTATCTTGGGAAGCGTATCATGGAAGCCGTCAGGCCATGTGCTTTCATATTGCTTCATCATCTCCGTTCCTATTGATACTGATTCATGAACGTTCACCGTTGGGTCAGTTGGTATTCTACCGCTCACAACGTGGACAAGATCACCATGTGAGTGTGAGGATGGATCAAGTGGATCAATAGAACCTTGTAATTTCTCTCTGATCTTCTTGCGGTCCACAACATCTGATGCCATCCGAGCTTTCATCTCTTCCTTGTGAAGGTGCTGATGTTGGTCATGTGAGGTCATGTCACAGACGTCTTTGGCTAGTACACTACAAGTATGGAGACTTAAGGCCCAGGTCTTCAGCTTGTTTGGTTTGAGTGTGATGCCAATAATACCATTGGGTCCTTTTCCATACCGCATGAACGTTGTCTCGATCATCATGTCCGTCCACAATCCTGTTCCATACACCTGGGGTATGACGGGTGACATGCTCTCCTTTCATGAATCTCTCCAAGAGGTCTGGTGGCATTGCTGTAAGTGAGCGAAGGTAATATAGCCCATAGTGGGCATAATTTGGGTGGCGCGCAAAAAAAAAGTAGGGAAGCATGTGTTCTACAGCATACAATTGAAGTGCCCAATCTGCTTCCTTCTCACCTCGACAAAACAACATCATCAGCAGGACAGGTTTGAGCAGGTTATCTACCCAGAGTATTGTTGTCTTGCTTTCATCAGATGCTTGCTTCCATGCACAATATTTTGCAGTTGTGAAGGTGGATTGGATTGCTGCAATGAGCAGACTAGAACAGTTGTCGAAAATGATGATGACGACGATGATGGAAACAAAGCTTCTTAGACTTTAGATATTGTATATTATTTTTTAGATCATTTATACCGTCTCTATGGTGTTTGTCACCAACGTTTCTGATGTTCATATAATGTCTAATATCCCTATTATACTGATTTTCAGTTAAATGCATCATAAATCAGATCAAATATATAATTAAGAAAAAAATAATGTTTATATTTGGTGTTTTGGGGTAGAATGATGATGTTTGGCTATGAAGACTATTTCAGATCATGACAATAATGTGTCCATTGGATTCCTCATATCTGAAAACATACAATTTGATACCAAAATTGGATTTAAATCAGCTATATTGGTGAAGATATGAAAATTTTCGTTTTTCGCATATCGCGGAAAAGGGGGGTATCGGGCACATAAAAATCAACGATTTTCAGAAAACGCCCAAAGGTGCCAGCTTGGCACCCTCTGGTTTTGGATTCTACAATGTCTGGGGGTACCAAATCCATCGAAACCCTTCATGGGACCTCTACTGCAAGGTTAAACAAAAATCATCACTTTGGCTGCCGGACTAAATTGATCTAAGGGGAGAAATGCTATTACACCTCTGCTGTCACATAAATCAGTCGACAGTTAAACTCATATCTGTAGTGTGTGCCTACACCGCCAGAGGGCGCGAGGGTACTAGGCGTGGGTGACGCTAACGGCCGTCAGCCAGTGTGTGTACAGCAGTGGTGGTGTGTGTGTCGTGGCCTTGTATCATTCTATTGTTGTTGTATTGTTATTGTTATTGTTGTGTTGAGTGCTATAATATATCGTACATGGCGCAGCCGCTGCGAGACGAACAACAGCAGAAGCTGGACCAGCTCACAGAGTTGGTGACTCAGCTCGCTCGCCAGCAGCTTGTAATGGCAGCCCCCGCCAGCTCGCCTGCAGTCGCCCCACACACCATGGCTCATTGTCAGCCACCAGCCCGTCTGGCCTACGCCGCATCGGCAGCCGACTTCACCTCCTGGAAGGAGCGCGTGCTGGCGTACACCACACTGTCAGGCAGTGATAGCCTGAGCCCTGCCCAGCAGCAAGCGCTGCTCACGACACTGCTGGACGACGAGTGGTGCCGCGTCATCCGCCACTCACTGACGCTGCCGGCGACGGCTGATTTGCCCGCCTGTATCCGCCTATTGGAGGAGCATCAGCAGTCGCGGCAGAATGTGCTTGTGGAACGCCGGCGATTTTTCACCCGCCGTCAGCGGGACGGCGAGAATGTGGGCGAATTTCTGCGCTCTCTGCGAGAAATTGCCGCCAGCTGCGATTTTTGCCCTGCCTGCCGCGACGAGCGTCTTCGCGATCAGTTAGTGATGGGGACAGCCGACTCTGCTGCCCTGCACCAACTCCTGCAGGTCGCACACAAAGACCTGACGCTGAAAAAGGCAACGCAGGTATGTCAAACGGCTGAGTCGGCCCGCCAGGACGCTGCAGCCATGCGGAACACCGGACCCGATGTGGCTGATTCTTCTGCTCCCCGCGCAGAGGTCGCCGCTGTAAGCCATCTGCAACCGCGCATGTGCAACGCGCATGCGCACAGCAATGACTCCGTCCCGTGTGTCCGCTGTGGTGGGCACCACCAGACAGTACCGTGCCGCGCTGCGGAGAGCATGTGTCGTCGCTGTGGAAAACGCGGGCATTACTCGCGCGTCTGTCGCTCATCGCAGCTCGGTACCCGCCGTCGTAGAGATAATTTTCTCCGCGACGTCGCCGATGAAGTTGATGATGAGAACACACTAGATATGTGCCCGTATATCGGTGATGTAGTTGATGGCCAAAAACACACGCGCTTAACCGCCGTTCACATTGCCGTTTCCGCAGAGGGCCGCGCGCCGCGCGAGATCAAGTGGCGATGCGACTCTGGCGCCGATGTGTCTGTAATTGACGCTGGGGTTGCGAAGCAGCTCGGAGTGGCCGCCAGTAGCTTGCGCCCACCGTCGTCGCGCCTGCGTGTTGCCAACGGTCAGTTGCTGCTGTGTCTGGGCACGTGCGAGGCAGTCTTGCGACTCGGTGATGCATCCTGCCGCTCCACTCTGTACGTGGTGCCGTCAGTGCGCTGTGCTCTGCTCTGCTGGCGAGACGCAGTGGAGCTGCGTCTACTGCACCGGGCGTTCCCTCGGCAGATGTCTCGCGAACAGCACCTGCAGCAGGTGGCCGCTGGACCAGCAGCCGTTCAACAATGCCCGCGCTGGACCAACACAACTCAGCCAACAGCGGCGGACCGTCGTGCGCACAGCGAGCAGCTTATAGCGGCCTTCCCTCGTGTGTTCTCCACGGACGGTCCTCTGCGGGAGATGAAAGGCGGGGCAATGCGGATCGATCTGCGCGATGAAGCGGTGCCGTACAACGTGACGGCTCCTCGCTCCGTGCCGTTCTGTCATCGCGCCCAGGCACAACAGCAGCTGGAGCTGCTTCAGCAGCAGGGCGTAATCGAGCCGGTCTCCCACCCGACAGATTGGTGCTCACCCATCGTCGTTGTCGGCAAGCGCAAGGCAGACGGCACGCCAAACGGCTGTCGGCTCACGGTGGACTTCACACGCCTCAACCGCTTCGTTCGCCGGCCTACACATCCGGTTCGCTCGCCTGTGGAGGCTGTCAGCAGTATGGGCCTCGGCAATCGGTGGTTCACCCAGGTGGACGCATTACAAGGGTACTTTCAGGTGCCCTTGCGGCGCGAGCACCGAGACCTCACCACCTTCATCACCCCGTGGGGCCGATTCAGGTTCTGTCGCGCGCCTATGGGCCTGGTCTCCAGCGGCGACGAGTTCAACCGACGCGGCGACGTCGCCTTGTCTGGCCTACCCGACTCCTGCAAGATCGTGGACGACTTGCTGGTGTATACCGCCAGCTACGACGAGCATCTGCAGCGAGTCTGGCAGCTGCTACAACGCTTCGACGACGCCGGCGTTACGTTGAACCTGCAAAAATTTATGTTCGCCGCCACTTCCGCCAATTTCTGTGGATTCCACATCAACGCCTCTGGATTCACCGTCGACCACAAGAAAATTCGAGCCCTCGCAGAATTTCCCGCACCGACGGACCTTACATCCCTGCGGTCCTTTCTCGGTTTGGCGAACCAGTTCGGTGACTTCTCGGACTCCATCGCCTCCGCTGCTGAGCCCCTGCGCCAGCTGCTTCGCAAAGGCGTTGAGTGGCAGTGGACAACACAGCACGATGCGGCTTTCACGGCGGTCAAGCGCGCGTTGGCCAGCCCTCCTGTGCTTGGTCACTTCGACCCAACGCGGCCCACAATGCTGGAGACGGATGCAGCACGTGAGAAAGGTCTCGGATTCGTTCTTCGCCAGCGGGATGATCAAGGCCGTTGGCAGCTGATCCAGTGTGGGTCGCGATTTGTGTCCGACACCGAAAGCAGGTATGCTGTGTGTGAGCTGGAGATGCTGGCAGTTGTGTGGGCATGTCAGAAATGCCATCAGTATCTGGCTGGCCTCCCCACGTTCAGTGTGGTCACCGATCACAAGCCTCTCGTTCCGATACTGAACGAGAAGGCACTCGGAGACATCTCCAACCCGCGCCTGCAACGTATGCGACAGCGTCTGCTGCACTTGACTTTTGTCGCTAGCTGGAGACCGGGTGCAAAGCACAACATCGCCGACGCTCTGTCGCGCGCACCTTCCCAGCCTGCTGATGCTGACGCTGACGTTGACGAGTGTTCGTCTGGATTCTTCGTCCAGACGCTGGACGCGTTCACAGACGCAGACGACCTGGGTCATCGCACGTCACCGATTGACACCACCCTGGAGGCGGTGCGAGCTGCATCTCTGGCCGACGATGAGTGTCGCCAATTGATGACGTACGTGCTGGGCGGTTTCCCTCAGCACAAACATCTGCTGCCCGCCAGTCTCCACCCATTCTGGGGCGTGCGCGACCAGCTCACTGCGGACCATGGGCTGATCCTGGTCGGCTGCCGCCTGCTTGTGCCCAGGTGTTTGCGGAAGGACACCCTCCGTCGGCTCCACGACGGTCACCAGGGGCAGGCCAGGACTGTGCAACGCGCACGACAAACTGTCTTCTGGCCGGGCCTGAACAACGAAATCGCCACTGCCGTAGCATCGTGCCGAAAATGTCTGCAGTACAAAGACAGCCAGCAAAAAGAGCCATACCTGACGGAACCGCACCCGACACGTCCTTTCGAATCGGTGTCCGCGGATTTTTTCCAACACGCAGGGAAGACCTACCTCGTGTACGCGGACCGGTTCTCCAACTGGCCACTGGTGTTCGACTGTGGCCGTGACACCTCGGCTCATCAGCTGGTGAAGCTGCTACGACATGTGTTCGCCATGACGGGGGTTCCGACCATACTGTCGTCAGACGGCGGTCCACAGTTCACGGCGCGCCACACGGCCGAATTTCTGCGACTTTGGCACATACGCCATCGTGTCTCCAGTCCGCACTTCCCGTCTTCTAATGGGCACGCTGAGTCCGCCGTGAAACGGGTGAAGCGGCTCATTCAGAAGGCGGCGCACGACGGGAACATCGACACAGACGCCTTTGTCGCCGGTCTGTTGGAGCTGTGCAACGCGCCGGGTGCCGATGGTCGCTCCCCCGCGCAGCTTTTGTACGGCCGCCCCGTGTCGTCCGCCGTTCCCGCGCATCCACGCTCGTTTCTGCCGGAGTGGCAGCCGCCCACCGCTGAGTGCGACCGGCGAGCGGCGAGCTTGCACAACAAGCGGGTCGCCCAATACAACCGGTCGGCTAAGGTGTTGCCGCCGTTGCTGCCCGGCACTACGGTGGCTCTCCAGGACCCGACATCCGGTCGCTGGGACCGGACTGGCGTGGTCGCCATGACTGGCCGTCGCCGCCAGTACGCTGTGCGCCTGCCTCACGGCGGTCTCTACTGGCGCAACCGTAGACACCTGCGACCAGCAGCCAACACACCCTCGCCCGTGGTACAGCCGCCGCTCGAAGTGCAGCCGCCGCCATCTGTTGGCACGGCGCCGCTACCGTCGCAGGAGACCAGAAGCAGACCCGCATCACCGCCGCCGCCGCCGGGGGAGAATGTGGGCGGTACATCGGAGGCCTCACGAACCCCGCAATTCCGCCGGAGCGCCCGAACACGCAGACCACCGTCGCATCTGAGCGATTACGTCTGCAGAGCCGACAGCGCCCCCTCCACCACTTGAAGGGGAGATGTAGTGTGTGCCTACACCGCCAGAGGGCGCGAGGGTACTAGGCGTGGGTGACGCTAACGGCCGTCAGCCAGTGTGTGTACAGCAGTGGTGGTGTGTGTGTCGTGGCCTTGTATCATTCTATTGTTGTTGTATTGTTATTGTTATTGTTGTGTTGAGTGCTATAATATATCGTACAATATCCACGTGCTGTATATTGTCATATTAAAATGTATGTGTCATTTGTATGTGTGAAATAAGCAGATGATAGACGAGCGGTATTATAAATCATACTACAAACACAACCAACAAGCGCAAAAACCCTACTATAAACTACATACACTACA
The DNA here is from genome assembly GCA_916048095.2 of Sacculina carcini. Taxonomy (NCBI): domain Eukaryota; kingdom Metazoa; phylum Arthropoda; class Thecostraca; family Sacculinidae; genus Sacculina; species Sacculina carcini. The sequence goes on from OU696589.1 coordinate 2,817,739, forward strand.
TTTCACTATTTCTATAAACTACATATGACATATGCCCGCACTCTCAAACACACACACACGCACACAAGCTCACATGCTAAAAATAAGAACTATTTTTGTCGTACACGAGTCAGCGATAGAATGATACGAACGATACGGTAACGAACGAAGATTTGTGGCAATTACTATTTGTGGCAATTACAATTTCTCTTGAGCCGGTGTCAATGTGTGCTAATGTTTACAGATTGCTCCGCGCACCAGGTATTTGCATGCGGGACAGCACAGACAGGTTGATTGTCTGAGAGCCAGGAAAGTTCCGGCCATCTACTGCTGGTTAATAGGACTGTGCGGATGAGAAACTGATTGATAACTGCACGACGTAGAGATGGACACGCGGGATTTATTCACAGAATCGATTCTATCTATACAGATACACTCCTCCATGAATCGATTCCGATAATTGACGATGTGGTTTAGTTATTGTTGTGGTTTTCAGTAGTTTTATGATCTGGAATCACTGTGTATTCAATTCAATTCAATTCAATGTATTTGTTATAGCGCCTGTCATACACGGGCGCGCAGCAGCTAAACAGTATGTACAAGCGGACAAAGCTAAACAGTTATTACAGAAACAATAAAAAGAACACATGAATGAATAAATATAACACGATTCAAATAACACAATGAACACATTTACACAATGAGAAGAACACATTGAAGAGTGATTGAAGAACACAATAACAGAGTACAATGAACATAATTAGACTAAAACATAGATAAACACAAACATACATGCATTCCCGCCCACACACATATCAGAGAGAGGCAAAAGGAGTCAAGGAATGAGTCACGGGATCAAAGGAAATTTCGACAAGATGTTTACGTAGAGAAGAGGTAAAAGATCGATACGTGAGCGAGGAGGTGATATGAGAAGGGAGCGAGTTATATAATCGAGGACCGTAGAACGAGAACGATTTAGAAGACCAGGCAGATTCATTGAGGGCGCGAGGACAGCATAGAGGAGCAGAATGACGGGAAGTGGGATTAGAAGAGGGAGAGAGCAGATCAGAAAGATATAAAGGTTGATTAGGAGCATGTAAGAGTTTGAATATTATGCAGCAGATTTTGAAGTGAATGCGCGATTTAATAGGAAGCCAACGGAATTGAAACAGAAAAGGAGAAGTATGGCGACAGAAGATAGGATGCAAAACAAAACGACAGGACTGATTCATTACGCGCTGAAGAATTTTTAAAGAATAATTAGGACAGCTGAAGTGGAGTGAGTTGCAGTAGTCGAGCCTGGAGAAGATAAGAGAATGAATAAGCTTGATTGCAGAGGGCTGATCGAGACAGGGACGGATGGGATAAAGCGAGCGAAGAATCAAGCGACAAGTGCGAGCTGTAGAAAGGATATTGGTTGAGAAGGAAAGGGAAGAGTCAAAAATAACACCGAGATTTTTAACAGTCACTGAAAGAGACAAGGGGAGGAAAGGAGGAGCAATACGAGGAGGATGAAGAGCGATAAATTCAGATTTAGAAGTGTTCAAGAGGAGGCGACGTGAGGAGGTCCAGGTCGAGATAGCAGAAAGTACGTCAGACAAGGTATTAGGATGCGAGAGAGAGCAAGGGAGATAGAATTGGATATCGTCTGCATAAATATGGAAAGGAATGGAGTAGCGCCTAAGGATGGGACAAAGAGAGGACATGTAGACATTGAAAAGGAGAGGACCAAGAATAGAGCCTTGAGGAACACCGGACTTAAGAGGGAGCACAGTGGAAACGGAGGAATTGAACTTAACAGAAAAAGTGCGACCATGCAAGTAAGAACGAAGTAGTGAGAGAGCGGAATGCGAGACACCGAGATGGAGGAGGTCATCGATGAGAATAGAATGATCAACCAAGTCAAAGGCAGAGCTCATATCAAGTAGAACTAGAAGAACAGAATGACGATAAGAGAAGGAGGAAAGAATACCTTGGGAGACAGAAATGAGAACGGATTCAGTAGAATGACCAGGGCGGAAACCGGATTGGTGAGAGTCAAGAGCATTGCAGACATAAGGGGATAACTGAGAGAAAATTGCAGATTCGAGGAGTTTGGAGGAAAAGCTGAGGAGGGAGATAGGACGATAGTTACTACATAAAGAAGGATCGAGAGAAGGTTTTTTGAGGATAGGATGTACATGGGCGTGCTTGTCGGCAAGAAAATCACCGTGCAAGAAAGAGGAGTTGACTAAGTGAAGTAGGTAAGGAATCAAGGAGTTGAAGGATGGAACAATAACTCGCGTATTTCGCGGCATTTGGGCCGACATGGATTATTTTTGGGATTGTGAAGTTGTAGTGTTGCTTTCTGGTATTAATAGAGTTTTCCCTACATGTTGTCTGGTGGTTTTGATTAAAAACACAACAGAAATGGCGGCGAGGATATTTTAAATATTTTTGAGTGAAATTTCGTATAATCTATATGGTTTTGTGGATCTGATATTTTCTTATGGATGAAACGGAAGTTTTTTGGTGAATGGTTGCGGATATTTTTGAGTAAATTATTGCCAACTATTTTTTACCTTTGTTCTATATCTTGCATAGAATAAAATCCTTCCAAAAAGTTGCTGAGGTTAATGCAGAAGCAGATGGAAAACCAGCAAGAGCAGATGCTTGAACACCAAGAACAGATGAGGTCATTGGTGCAGGCTTTCACTCAGTGCTCAAATGCAAGTACAACTGCAGCCACTCCATCTTTCACTGCCTTTGATTCAACTTCCGAACTTTGGGCAGATTATTGGACCAGATTTGGTACTTTCTTGGCTGCTAACTCAGTTCTTGAAGATAGGCAAGCAAAGGTGTTCCTATCAAATAAGTCGCCTATAACATACAAGCTCCTAGAAAATCTTGCTGCTCAGGAAAGTCCTCCAGAAGAGATCAACTCTATATCCATCAAAGAGATAACTGATTACATGGCAGATCAATTCGATCCCAGGCGTTTTGTCATCAGGGAGCGCTACAAAATTTGGAGCGACAATAAGCACAAGCCGGGAGAGACAGTACAGGAGTTGGCAGCCCGCATCCGTCAGGATGCAGCAGCATGCAACTTTTCAGAAATTACAGATCCACAATATGAAGCAATGCGGACCAGGTTTATATGCTCTATCGGAAATTAGGCAGTTTTGAAGTCTCTTTTCAAGATGAAGGACGAGGGGTTAACGTTTGCTAAGGCAATCCAGGTTTAACGTTTACAGCACAAGTCGCTTAAGAGACGGTATATGGTAGCGCTAAGCCAGTCAATGCGGTAAATGAGAAGAAGCCAAGCAAGCAACGTTCAAGATCAGCAGATTCACGTACCAGCATAGTGTCACTGTGTAGTGCTACAGGTGCGGCAAGAATGGGCATAAGGCCAATGTCTGTCGTCACATCAATGCGCAATGTAATTTTTGTAAAAAGAAGGGACATTTAGAGGTGTTCTGCCGAAAAAGGAGAGCTCGAGGGCTTCAGTGAAGAGAATCTCCAAAGAAGATTATTATTATTATTATTAATTACAGGCAAATCCAGTAGCATGGGAAGAGTGCAAGCACTATTACCACCCTAAGGTGGCCCCATGTACCGGAAGCGCCCGAAAGATTCAGAGAGAAAGAGAGTTCGAAGAGAAAAAAGTCTAGAAAGAGAGTTGGAAAGAAAATAATAAATAAATAACAATAAATAATAAACCATCATCCGATAACAATCCATAATGTCACTCCGCCCACGTTCCTCAATAAATAATAACAATCAACAATAAATATGTGATTCATTAAAAAACAGCCATCAATAAATAAGAATAAATATTAATAAATAAGTAATAAATAACAATCAAGAACAATACATATGATTCAAAAAAGAAACATCCAACAATAAATATAAATATGATTCAATAAGTAACAACAACACAAATAAATATGATTCAATAAACAATAACACCAATAAATATGATTCAATATACAACAACAACAATAAATATGATTCAATAAACAGCAACAACAATAAATATGATTCAATAAACAACAAAAACAATAAATATGATTCAATAAACAGCAACAACAATAAATGTGATTCTATAAACAACAACAACAATAAATATGACTCAATAAACAGCAACAACAATAAATATGATTCAGTAAACAACAACAGCCAACACTGAGTAAAAGTATAATTTAATAAATAACAACAATAATAAATAGTAATAAATAGAGAGTAAAATAGGAATAAATATGAATAAATAGAAAATAAATAACAATAAGCATGAATAAATAACAATAAATATGAATAAATATACAATTAATAAGACTCAACAGTCAATTCCGCTTTTTCAGTAGCATTTCATTTACTTTGGCCTTGAATTTGTTCAAATTGTTCTGCGAGAAAGCCTCCTCCTTCAACGTGTTCCAAGTAAACACAGTGGCCGGAAGAAAGCAACGTTGGAATTGTTTTGTACGACAACGAATTGGAGCCATGCACTGGGAATGCTGTTTGGATGTAAACCGTGTGCTTCTTGCTGCCACGAAATCATCAGGAATTGACTTGCTCATCGGTCGTTGCGCTGATCTTGTACAGCATGCACACGCTGCTGACCTTTCGACGATGGCAAAGATCACCAAGAAACAAGTCACCACAGAGGAACTTGCAAGTTCTAACAACTCTGTTGATGAGATTGAGGTGACAATCCGCAGCAGAAGACCACACGGGGGCGCAGTACTCCAGAATTGGCAAAATGAAACAGCGAAAACAACTTTTCGAGATTGTGCTGCTACCGAACATCCGATATGCCTTTCTTATAATTCCCAGTTTCCGCGATGCCGAACAAACTAGCTTCCGAATGTGACTCTCAAACGTGAGCTTTGAGTCTACATGTACTCCCAATATTTTGAGCTCATCACACACGTTGAGTTGGGCGTCATTTATGAGGATAGCTCCATGTGAAGGCTGAACGGTACGTGACCTAGAAACCAACAAGCATTTAGATTTCGAAGTGTTCAGCATCATATTCCACCTCTCACACCACTTCAGGACGCTGCTGAGATCGTCGTTGACCGTTTGACGCACCTGTGGTCTGTCCGAAGGAGATGAAATTACAGCCATTAAGGTGATATCATCAGCATATCCATATACAGGGTTGCGTGTGGTTGTGTACAGGTCAGCGGTGTAAATGTTGAACAAAATAGGACCCAACACACTTCCCTGCGGGACACCGGACGCAATGCTCTGCCAGCCACTGTATGCTCCATCGATGGCAACACGTTGTACGCGTTGAGATATTGTCATTGACATTGAGATGTCAGTGACATTGAGATATTGTCAATCGTGTCTCAGTGGATGATGTGAGAGTTCCCAAGCTGGAAGTGGACGGCGAGATAAATGGTACGATGTGCACTATGGATCTGGACACGGGGGCTGGCGGAAATTTTCTAAGCCGAGATAACTGGATGAAACTCGGGAAACCATCCTTACAACCAGTTCAGGCTCGTTATGAGTCGGCTTCAAAACATGGGCTCCAATTCTAGGGCGTTTTGTTAGCCAAGTGAGGACGGAAGGTGGTGTTGTATGTAAAATTCCTTTTATTGTGTCGGATGTCAGTGGACTGAACTTGTTGGGGAGAGATGCTATCGCAGTAATGAAGATCTCGGTGGATGAAGTGGTGCACCATCTCAGTCAGAGACCAGACACCGATCTTTCTGTCTACAAAGTGGATGAAAACGCTGCACTAAGTCCCTTCAGAAAGCCTGTCATGACTTATGTGCTGAATACAAGGAACTGCTCAGTAACGAACTTGGTTGCCTGAAAGATGTAGAATCGGAGATACAATTCAAAACCGATTCCGAACCAGTCTTCCGCAAGCCCAGAACGGTTCCATTTGCCAAGCAAGGCGATATATTCCATGCTTACGAAGCTGGTATCAAGAAGGGCATATGGGAACCCATTCAGTTCAATAACTATGGTACCCCAGTAGTACCCATCAGAAAGCAGGGTAATGCCGAGTCATCAATCATTGTATGTGGCGAGTATTCCGCTACGGTAAGTCCGCAGTTGGAACCCCACAGGCAGCCACTACCAACTGCAGAAGAGCTGATGAGTAAGCTTCACGGAAGTTTCGGATTTTCGAAGATCGATTTGGCGGACGCGTATCATCAGATACGGTTGGGACCGGTTAGCCAGAGGCGATTAGCGCTAAGTACACACAAGGGAGTACTGCTCCAGAAGCGACTACCTTTCGGTATCACATCCGCGCCCGGATATTTTCAGCGCATGATGGAACAAATTAATTCAGAATTCAAATAATTCAAATTAATCCTGCCTGGGGTAGTTGTCTTTCTCGACAACCGTCTGGTGAGTGGTGCAGACGAAGTCAGCCATTTGAAGAATCTGCGAGGTCTGCTACAGCGAATCCACGATAGCGGTTTGAGATGTCGTATGAGTAAATGTCGATTCGCGGAATCCAGCGTGGAATAATTGGGCCACGTGTTGTCGATGAATGGCGTATCGAAAAGCCCAAGGGTGGATGATTTGATCAAACTACCGTGTCCGACAGACGTACCAAGTCTGAAGTCTTTTTTTGGCTCCGTGACATTTTACGGGAAGTTTCTGAAAAATTTGTCGACAGTTATTTGTCGACTGCCGAACCGCTATACAGCCTTTGCAAAGCCGGAGTTTCCTGGTCTTAGAGTCAAAGCCAACAGAGAGCGTTCGACCAACTGAAGAAAATATTAGCCGAATATGTTTTACTGGCACATTTCGATTCAAAGATTCCCATCGGGATAGCATGTGACGCTTCGAGTGTTGGAATTGGCGCAGTGCTTTTCCACCGATTTCATAACGGCAGTGAGCGTCCAATAGCCAACGCGTCGAAGACCCTTACGGATTGCCAGAAGAGGTACAGCCAAGTACATCGTGAAGCTTTGGCAAATATTTTTGGTATTCGCAAGTTTGCACAGTACCTGTATGGACGGGAGTTCGTGTTAGTAACGGACCACAAGCCGTTGCTGGCACTGTTTTCACCGACGAAAGGTACTCCAGTTATGGCAGCAAATCGTTTGGCACGCTGGGCTCTGGAACTAGGCCAGCACCAGTATACGATTGATTACCGAAGGACTGCAGATCACGGGAATGCTGACGTTTTGAGCCGACTACCCATTGGTCAAGACACCGTTTTTGATAATGAAGAAGACGGGAAGGATGTTGATACGGTCTATGCGGTGAATATGATCAATGGTCAGGTCAGGGAAGCCAACGCATTGTCCATTCAAGCGGAATCTGCCAAGGACAAGGTGATAGCGACTGTCATGCGTTTGAGTCGCGAAGGATGGCCAAGGGCTGAGACCGAAGATAGCGACGTCGAAGTTTTCCGAGGGTCAGCTACTTCGTTGTCGACATCATCCGGTTGTTTACTTTATGGCTCCCGGGTAGTAATACGTGCTGTCTTGCGGCCACATGTTCTTCAAATACTTCATTCGGGGCATATGGGCATGGTACGGATGAAACAACTCGCCCGAACAGCAGTATACTGGCCTCATATTGATTCCGATATTGAGAGGACATGTCGGAAATGTTCCTCTTGTGCGGAACAGCAGAATCGTCCGTCGAAGGCGGCGATCCACCCGTAGATGATGCCGGAAAAAGTCTGGAGTCGAGTACACGTGGACCATGCGATACATTTTTTGGGCACAAATTAGTTGGTTAGGACAGATGCGCTGTCGAAATATCCTTGTATACATGCTACACCAACGATTACAACGAAGGCTACCATTGACCTTCTGGAAGAACATTTTTCCTATTTCGGATATCCGCATGCGATAGTTACCGACAACGGACCTTCATTCACCAGCGGAGAGTTCAAGGTATGGTGCGCGGAGAGAGGGATAGTACACCTCACTGGTGCACCGTACCATCCCGCCACTAATGGAGCGGCAGAAAGGCTTATACAGACGTTTAAGCAGTCTATGAAGAAGTCACAGCTGCCAGTGAAGAAGACTCTGTCTACATTTCTCATGCATTATCGTAGGACTCCAACATCTTGCGGGTTTTCACCAAGTGAACTCCTCAACGGTCGTCAATTACGTACCAGACTGGAAACTTTCCTGCCATCACCTGTTCATGTGACTCTGAGCAAGCAGGCGAAGAAGGCAACAAAGGTGCAGTCTCGTGAGGACGTTGCGAACGTGGCTCACTCGTATGATGAAGGTGATGCTGTCTATGCTTTGTACTGCGAATCTCAGCGTAACCGCGACCCCCGTTGGGCCCCAGCCGTCGCACTGAAGCATTTGGGTACTCGGAGTCTGAATGTGAGAGTCGTGCCACGGGGTCCAGTATGGCACCGCCATGTAGAGCAGCTGCGCCCGAGGTATGGAGCGGAGACTGATGACGACCCGGGAGAGGCACCCTACCAATCTCAAGAAGCTGTGCAGGAACCAGAAATGACGAGGAAGAGAGTTCGATTTGCGCCGACATCTGAGTACGGACCAGGAAATCCTCGGCGTTCTAAACGGACTCCCAGCGTAAGCACTGTGCGTACTTTTGATGTTTTGTTGAACTTCACCTGAGGTTTTCATATTTCGCGGGGAAGTGTTGTGGTGTTCACTAGTTTTATGATCTGGCATCACTGTGTATTTCGCGGCATTTGGGCCGACATGGATTGTTTTTGGGATTGTCAAGTTATAGTGTTGTTTTTTGGTATTTATAGAGTTTTCCCTAAATGTTGTCTGGTGGTTTTGATTAAAAACACAACAGTTATTATTCTACCTCACTGCTTCAGAAAATGAATATGTTAAAAACGAGACGGAATACAATATAGTTTTATCAGCAAAGTGCCTGTGTGTGCGCATATACCCGCGCTCGATATGACTGCGTATACTTGATATCGATACCGCCACCCAACTGCGTCATATTGCCCTAATTTAATATTAAATTATAACTCAGAGGAGCCTGACAGTATTATGATCGGGAAGTGGAAACACATTTATGATCGAGTACAAATGTCGTGACTGTTTGACTACGCCAGCTCCGCCCAGCATAATACACATTACACGTGATATTAGCAGACATGGGAACAGTGAGTGATGTTGTGCAGGCACAAATGCAAACACAGATGCTGGTTATACAATCTCGTGACGAAAAACATAAACGAGGACTTGTAGCAGGACTTGTTTGATTTCCTTAAATCAAATAGTTAAAGCGTACTTAGTTATGTTACAGGCGTGCTTCCTTGCTATTGGCTAAACATTTTCTGGTACCATGTGTGTGCGGTCAAGCAGAAATCAATGACCTGGTGAATTTTCGTCGGTGTGTAGCGTGTCGTGAGCTGTGCGTATTGTGACCGCCTATCTCGGACATACTCGCTGCAATCGCGCATGACAGAGCCGCACAGAAGAAGCGCGAGGGCAGCGTACGCCGCGAGTATTCGGGGTCCCCACCCGGACGTTCCTTCTGCTCCCGCGTACGACAAAAGCATCACGGAAGGCGCGCGGGAAAAACGAACCGCCGCCACTGGTTGCGCTCACGGTTTCCTCGGCGGAGAAGTCAAACTACATCCGATACAGAGAGAGTGGACCAGAGGCGAGGAACACGAAATAGCGATGAAGAGATGAGGAACGTGGAACGTGATGGGCCCGTGCTGCGCAATACTATCGGTGGAGGGAACATCACCACAAATCAGCACCTACATCTACTTTTATTCAGACGGACGGCTGAACCGAGTATTGTGGGGCAGATCGCGCCCAACCAGTGTCACAGTATGTCATTGGTCGCGTGTGGGCACTAATTGGCGAGTTTAATGCATGTGATAAACTCGTTAAATGCTGCCTACTTGTGCGTTTTTTTCATTTATTTTTTTAATTCCGGGGAAGAAGAGCGTAGTGCAGCCCACGACGACTAACGCGCCATAATATTTGTGCGTTGAATGCGACAAACTCGTGCGTTCAATGCATGGAATAAAATCGTCAATGAGTGTTATACCTGGTATTCATAGACGTAGATCCTGGGGATGTGGGGGTATATATACCCCCGACAAATGGGCTGGGGGGTATGGATATGCAATTATACCCCCAAGAATTCTGTTCATTTGGTTCAGTTCATTGGGTTTTATATCATAAAAATCAACATAGCAAGAATAAATATTAGACGAAGTGGGAAAAATTATATATATGTTAAAAATTATGCTTTACGCAATAAAGTTTAAATTGTGGTATGTGTGTGTGTGTGTGTGTGTGTGTGTGTGTGTGTGTGTGTGTGTGTTATAATTGATTAGGCATAAACTCCTTGTGGGTCTCATGCAATTGCACAATTCAGCCATCTTTGAACACCAATGCATGATGACATCCCCCCGACTCTCGACACAAATCTACGCCCCTGTTGGTATTACACAAGTACATTGATACTGATATAATAGAGCTGAGTACTGAACATGAGACACCAGTGAGCAACACAGAAAATAACACCAATACACAATCACGACAAGAAATAAATGAAGAAAAACAATAGATGTTGCAAAAATGCAGCTTACCGTCACGAACCTTAGAGACAGCCCTTCCTTAGAGACAGCCCAAGTATTCTTCCGCCATCAGGTGACTCCGGAGGCTTCGTTTGAAGTCCGTAGCGCGCCAGGAGTGCCACTACCGTCTCAGCGGTCACGACGTCCTCGTTGACGATGATGTCGTCGATGTAACTATCAGTGCCACTGCGCACCTTAGCGTCGGCCGCGAGGACAGCATTTACGATTTTTGACATTGCCTTTGGCGCACAGTTAAGCCCGAATCCTAAGCGAGTAAGATAGTATCTATGATACAAGCGGCCATTATACCTGACTCGCTGATAACGCCAAAGCGACTCATCCATGTGTACCTGCAGATACGCAGACTTTAAATCGACAAGTTTGACTCGTTCCGGAAACCTCCTCCACTTCCTTATAGTCTCATCAAACACAGCAGCATCAAGCCCGGGATGACAACTGACATAATCGTTGATCTCTCTGTAATCCAATACAGGCCGTACTTTTCCTATACTTTTCTGAGATAACGCCATCAATAGCAAAATTCCCTCAACATCTGACTGATCTTTACATTCACTAAGCCAATCCTTACTGATCCAGTCCTCAATTTACCGTCTCCACTTGTCCTGTATCGCCTCACCATGAGCACTGTTGTACTCACTGACAGCGTTACTCAATTTGGGCTCCACATCATCCTTCCATCGCCAAGAAACGGTCCACTTCCTACCACTGAGCCTGTCGTCAAAATCAGAGTCATGCACCTCCAGGAAATCGTCAGCGTCACAAGATGACACACCATTACGATAATCATGTGAGTAGTGTGGTGCAGTAGAAATGTCCATGTTACCACGGGTAGAATCGTCAAGGTTGAAAATTGCTTTGCAGCAGGTGGAACAGCTTCCAAATGTGAAACCCTGCTCACTAATATGCACGCCGCCAAGCTGCCTAATGACGTACATCCCAAGAATTGCTTTGACACCACCAATAAGCCACTGGCAACGATGCAAGAAACCTCAAGTGTGGCACCATTCAGAATCACCTGCACGTCCAATGCACCGACAAACTTCGAGCCGCGACGAAACACCAACACATATACAAATCAGTTCGTGTTGTGGCTTGAACAATTGACGGACGTGATTGACAGTGCTCTATGCGATTGCTGTACCTGCAGCGTTTGGCTGCGACCTTGAGTGAATTGAATGCAAGTACTAGTTGTGGTGTTGTGTGGGCGTGATTACTGGAGCTACTGCTGGTGAAACACTGGTGCTGGTGAGCGGTAAGGCTTAACGTCAAAAATTGCCACTATGTCCTGTAGAGGAAGACAGAGAAAAGGAGAATCAAAAAGCCCGGGGGGTTCAAGTATAAAAGAATATGCGCGAAACATTGAGAGGATCTGTGAAGACATTGTCGAGCTCAGAACAGCAGTTGAGATGCTAAAAATGGAAAAAAACAGGAAAGCTAGACCTGCAAGTAGAGCAAATGTCTGAGCAAATGGGCGACCTACCAAAAACAGGTCACAAGCCTCAAGAAGGAAACCAAATGGTGGTCGATGAGAACGGAGATCAGAGGGAAAGTCTGGAGTTTCTGGAAGATCAAAACAGGAAGATGAAGACAGACTCAAGGAGGCTGAAAAAATGGGCAAACAGCAAAGAGAGGACATTGTAGAAACGAAAGAGAAACAGGCGGGATGGAGGAGGATTCAGGAAGCTAGAGACGAAAGCTTCAGAGAAATAATGCTAACACAAAAAAGAGGAGAGCAAAGAGCAAATGCAAAAAGAGCCGATTGAGGTTGTCACAAAAAGGAGAGTCTGGTCAGAGATATCATTGAAGAAAACAAGAGTGTAGTGGTGTATGGACTAGAGGAAGAAAAGGCGCAGAAAAGAAAGAAAGAATGAGCCAAGAGATGAAAAAAGAGAATCAGGTGATAGCAAAATAAGAGGATGAACCCAATGAGATGACAGGCGAAATTGATGTGGTACACAGATTGGGGCAGTACCAGCATGGCAAATCCAGACCCATGATTATAAAAATGGCTACACGAAACGCTGCAGCCAAAACGCTGGAAAATTCGTGGAAGCTGGCAAAGGATGCTGTTGTGAATTCGTAAACTTGGCAACTCTGTGAATTGTAGAACTACAATGGCGGATCTCTATCGTTCGTATGATTTTCGTGTGCCGTTATGTTGCTCTCTTGTAGCTGGCTAATTGGTTTGTATATTCATCCTTGCTAGCTATTGTATGCTCACCTCATGTATAATTCCTCATTATACTACGTCTATTGTATATTGATTTGTGTATTCTACGAATTAATGTTAGTGTTCTCTTTTTCAGATATACGAGTTATGTTTTGTTTTAGTTAGTAGTTATGTTTAATTGTTTAATAACGCCTTTCGTTCGAGGTTTTCACTTCTCAGTGCACAACAATTTATTCAACACTAATTTATTCGGTATGGATGCCCTACTCAGGTCGAGTCGATTCGAGGGCTCATCTGATACTACTTCTGACGATTGGAATCACTGGCATCTCACCCTCTCTAAATGCATCAGCTCACTTCAGGCCAATTCCGAGTATCTCTATCGACAAGTTGGGAATCCTCACTAAGTATGTGTCCTCTGATGTCTTCAAATAAATATATGATTGTACTACATTTGATTCGGCGATAGAAGTCTTGAAGAAAACGTATGTGAAGCCGAAAAACACGGTTTTCGCCAGACATGTCCTGGCTACATGTATCAGGGCAATGATCAGTCAATCGATCAGTTTCTTCAAACGTTGAAACAGCTCGCCAAAGAATGCAACATCGAGGCTGTCAACACAACAACAAGCGCTGACCTCTGATAGAGAATCAGAGACGAATTCATCAGCGGACATCCCCATCCGTTCCCTCTCATCTCTGGCCTCGTCTGCAACAATCATGGAATCACCCACTTGTTCGCTGATAGCGCCAGTCGGAGCTGCCGGTACCACTTCTCGTTCAGAAGTACGCGGTAGATCATCTGGAGGAGCAAGATCGCTGGTCGACACAGTAGGTTCCCTTCCGTTGGAGTAGCGCACTTTTGCGAAATGCGGAGTTGCAGAAACAATTTCGACAGGCTCGACGAGGGGGTCCGACTTGGAGGTACGATGATAGTTTTTGATGAATGCAGGTTCACCAGCAGCCAGTCAGGGATATAATATTCGCTGCCTGACCTTCTCGGAAAACCTAGGAAGCGAGCATGTGGTGTGACATTCGTTGACGTACAAAGAAGTGAACGGATTGAATGCAGCGCACGGTCGAGAATACTCTGCCAGTGAGATTCGTCCAGATTATCTGACTTTAGCGCCAGACGGATGACCCTCCAGATGGTACCATTTTCTCGTTCGCACTGGCCGTTGCCGATCGGATGGTACGGAGTTGAGTGAGTGATTACAACTCCGTTCTGGAACAAGAAATTTCTAAGTTCGGAGGAGGTGAACTGAGAGCCTCTATCGCTGTGGATGGAGTCTGGACACCCGAACATTGAGAATAAAATCTGAATACATCTGATAAGGGTTTGAGCAGCGATATCTGGACATGGATATACAAATGGGAATCGTGAGTACTCATCGATAATCACTAGTAAGCATTTACTCCAATTCACAGATGGTTTGGGCCCAACAAAGTCCATTGATAATCGTTCAAAAGGTTATCGAGCATGTACTAACCTTTCAGGCGATGGCCTGAAAAAGTGAGGTTTCAGCTCACCACATACTCGACACTATCTGTATACTCTCTTGACGTCTTCGACGGAGTATGGCAAATTCTTCAGTCGGACCAGGTGACTCATTCGACGTACACCTGGATGACATAAGGCCTCATGCAGATCTTCGAGTGACAGAGACTGAGCGGACGCACATGACCTGGAGAGAGTGTCGGTAGAAGAATTCATTGACCCTGGACGATAGGCGATTTCATAGCAATAGCTAGATAATTCTAATCGCCACCTCAACAGTTCGTCGTTCTTAATCCTGCTGGATAGCTGCGTGTTGAAAATATATGTGACAGCCTGCTGGTCTGTCACAATACTAAATTTTCGGCCGACAAGTAGATCACGCCATTTTCTGACAGCTTCAACTATCGCCGCTGCTTCTCTCTCCACTATTGAGTGCCGTCTCTCAGCGTGTGACAGAGTACGGGAGAAGAATGCGACAGGACGTCCACACTGTGACAGAACAGCAGCGAGAGCGCAATCTGAGGCGTCCGTCTCAATCATGAATGGTGCGTGGTCGTCGATGGCTGCAAGGCAAGCCTGGCTTATTTCGTTTTTTAAAGCTTGGAATGTTTCAATCACCTCCTAATTCATAGAAAAACTTTTACGTTCAAACAGTGGTGAAATTATCGATGAAAAATTGGCAATCCACGACGAATAATACAAAAGCAATCCGATAGTTCTCTTCAGTGATCTGTTGCAGCTCGGATTCGGCATTTCTTTCAAAGGAGTCAGTCTTTTGGGGTCGAGTTTGATCGTCCCGTTTTCGATCCGATGACCGAGAAAATCCAGTACAGACACATTATACTCACATTTATCTCTATTGAATTTTATGTTCAGTTTATCTGCAACTTACTCAAAAGCTTTCATTCGGGACGAGAGTTCTTCCTGGTTTCTGCCTCCAATCACTATGTCGTCAATGTATACATAGGTTTCCTCCAGACCGTGGTTCTGAATTATGTTGTTCATTATCCGCTGAAAAGCTGCAACAGAATTCGTCAGTCCAAATGGCAGTCGCGTAAACTGGTACAATTCGCCATTTGCTTCGAACGCCGTGTAGAACGTCTCATCTTCCCTGATTGGGCACTGATGGTATGCTTGTTTCAAGTCTACTTTCGAGAAGAGTGTATAGTTGGAATGATTTATAATCATTTCAGATATTTTAGGCATCGAATACGCGTCGAGCTGAGTGAATTTGTTGATAGTTGTTGAATAGTCGATCACCAGTCTTTTTTGTGCCACTCAATTTTCGTTACCACGACTTGAGCTCTCCAAGGCGAATTCGACTTTTCAATTATCCCCTCTCAGAGTAGATCTTTTATTTCTGACTTGATGAAAATACGGTCAGGAGGGGAATAGGTTCTGCTTCTGGTGCTGATTGGTCGACAATTGTGCTCTAAATCAGCAAACAGAGACGGCGGATCCACGTTCAGGTGGGATGAGGCGCAAATTTTCTAGGTCGGTGCTCCGCCGTTCAACTTGAACTCTACAGTTTCATGCCGTTCCATGAATTCTTGTCTCATAATTATAGGAACACACAAATCTGGTAGAATAGACAGTTTCACTCTGGTATAACAGTAATTACGTACTCTCTGAAAATTGCGCACTGTTACTCTTAAATTGTTTCTGCAACACCGCATTTCGCAAAAGTGCACTACTCCAACGGAACCAGCGATCTTGCTCCTCAGCCTCCAGATGATCTACCGCGTGCTCCTGAACGAGAAGTGGTCCAGGCAGTTCCGACTGGCGCTATCAGCGAACAAGTGGGTGATTCCATGATTGTTGCAGACGAGGCCAGGGATCAGAGGGAAAGGATGGTGATGTCCGCTGATGAATTCGCCGACCGCTCACTGAATGAACAAACAGAACATCCACTCTCGTTCCTACCTGGTGCTACGAGGAGAGGTCGCATCGTCAGACGTAATCCGAAATATGTGTGATTGTTTCAATATGCTGCGTTCCATCTTCGCCAATTTATTTCTTTAAGGTGCGGAGAATGTTGTGAATTCGTAAACTTGGCAACTCTGTAAATTGTAGAACTGCAATGGCGGATCTCTATCGTTCGTATGATTTTCGTGTGCTTTTATGTTGCTCTCTTGTAGCTGGCTAATTGGTTTGTGAAGAGTGTCAACCAAGTACTCGATACTTCTGAGAGTATGGGCCGAGTACTCGATCGCCTATACGAAGTACACGTCAAGTGCACTACGCTTTGTTTTGATTTACCTGTAGTGCAGTGGTTGAGCTGTGTTACATGTATTTTAGAGGGTTAGATATAATGTTTATTCGGTTAATTTGATTACCTGTAGTTCGACCATAAGTGGGCGTGTACTTATATCGAATTCAGTTTATATAACGCTATTCTTAACATTGTGTTTCACCTAACCCAGATGTTACACTTTTGCTGTTCTTTCAGATGTTGTTATGATTGTTCCCCAATAAATCTTGGTAAACAATCGGACTTTTCTGCATCATAACAACATCCTCTGAATCGTTGCTTCAAAATGGTCATTCTCGTATGCAGCGTACCACAATGCGAATTCAGCACTCCCGACAGCAGTGAGGCAGTCGCCATCGCGCTCATAAACAATCATAATCTGGCCCATCAACCCATCATCGGTGGCGCTCTCAGTCGGCCCAATGGCCCGAAGCTGGAGCGACCGCATATCGACATGGGTGTGGAGTGTGAAATTTGGAATATGTTCATTCGTCGATGGGAGACATTCTACCGCGGCTCCGGAATTGACCCAGCATCGGCGTCAGCTCAGTTGTTCCAATGTGCCAGTGACGCTCTGGGCGACGCTCTCCTGAAGGTGGATCCAATGATCACGACCCGCACACTCAATGAGGTCCTGACCGCCATGAAATCTCTGGCGGTTATCCCAGTGTCACGAGGTGCCAAGAGGGCGGAACTAGTCGCAATGCATCAGGAGGCTGACGAACAGTTCAGGGCATATGCAGCTCGAGTCCGCGGCAAGGCGGAAACCTGCTCATTCTCAGTTTCTCATACCTGTGCTTGCGGACAGAGGTGCAACATCAACTACACAGACGAAGCCATTAGAGACGTGTTGCTCGCTGGAATATCCGATACAGACATACGGCGCGAAGCTCTCAGCGTGGAAGGCACCATGTTGAAATCAGTCAATGACGTCATCGGATTTGTCGAGAACCGCGAGATGGCTCGGAGCACACTCTGTTCGGCTGGCAACTGGGCAATTTCGTCTTTCAAACGCACCGCGTCAAACAATGTCACCAGGAGTGCCACACAGCCCCATGAACGGCGTGCTACTCCGCCACCTCCTACGTCTCCTACCGACAGGAACAGGAAAGGCACATGCCCTGACTGCGGAGTGCGGTTTGCAGTGTTCACAGAGAACCAACGAGGTTGGAACATGAAGCCTCATGAACGCTGCAAGAGCTGTTACATGGCACAGCGACGACGCCGCAGCCACCCGAAACGGAATGATGCAGGTACCAACTGCGTGTCATTGAATCAGAGTTTGTCAAATCAGCTGTCTATCACGTCCACCATCCCATCACTAGACTCTCAACACTCGCAATTGTCAACGTTGCAGCATCATGCATTCACAGACGGTAGATGGCATCGCGCTGGTCTCCGCAAACATCCGACCATACAAGTTCGTATCACAATGGATTACAGCCCTCATTCTGCGCGCAAACCTCCCACAACTGTTCCGTTTGCGGTGGTCGACGCGATTTCAGACAGCGGGGCACAATCAGATGTTTGGTCATTACGACAATATGTTCGCCACGGATTCTCCACGAGTGACCTCCGTCCAGTATCATTGAAACTTCAGGCGGCCAATAAATCTGTCATCCCTATTGCAGGGGCATTCTTTGGTGTTGTGCAGGGTTGGGACTCTCATGGTCGTAGGCACGAGTGCCGCGCTATGATATACGTCAGTAGTGCTGTGCAGGATTTGTTTCTCTCGCATGCGTCTCTCGTGGCCTTAGGAGTATTACCAGCCGATTTTCCAAAAATAGGATGTCGCGAAGTATATGATGGCAGCGGCAATTCACAGGCCCATGGGGGCCAGGTGGTAACTACCCAGGTGGCCTGCGTTGAAGATAGCGATATTGGTGACGCATGCAAGTGTTTACCGCGTCAGCGCCCACCGCCTCGACCAGCTCACCTGCCGTTTCCGTGCAAACCTGAGAATAACGAAAAGATGCGTCGATGGCTTTTAAATCATTTCGCCTCGTCAGCCTTCAACATCTGCCCTCATCACGCGTTACCAGAGATGGACGGGCCACCCGTCGAAATTCACGTGGATGAAGCTGCAGTTCCCCGCGCGTGCCACACTGCTGCGCCTATACCAATACATTGGCAGGAGAAGGTCTTGAGTGACCTACGTCGAGATGAGGCACTAGGGGTGATTGAGCGGGTCCCGTACGGTGAACCGTCTAAGTGGTGCCACCGCATGGTCGTCACGCGTAAAAACGACGGCACTCCTCGTAGAACGGTGGATTTGTCTCCACTCAATCGCTACTGCCGCCGAGAGCCGTTTGCGACTGAATCGCCATTTCATTTGGCTCGTAGAGTGCCACCGAATGCTTGGAAAACAGTCACTGACGCATGGAATGGCTACCATTCTGTTCCATTGCGTGAGGCGGACCGACAATTTACCACCTTCGTTACACCATTTGGTCGATGGAGATACCGCCGTGCACCACAAGGTTTTCTGTCATCTGGCGACGGCTACAATCGCCGCTTCGACGCCATTCTCGCCGATTTCCCGAGGAAAGAGCGATGCGTGGACGACACAATTCACTTTGATGGCTGTCTGGAGTCCCACTGGTGGCGCACAATCGATTTCCTCATGATCACGGGAAACGCTGGTATAGTGTTGAACCCTGACAAATTCCAGTTTGCCCAAAAATGCGTCGACTTTGCCGGTTTTCGCATCACAGATTCTTCCATCCTACCTTTACCAAAGTACACCGATGCGATCGCAGACTTCCCCAGTCCTGTTTCGACAACCGACGTGAGGAGTTGGTTCGGGCTGGTTAACCAGGTTACCCAATACGCTCAGCTCAGGGACTTAATGGCCCCGTTCAAACCGTTTCTCAGTCCTAAGCAGCAATTCTATTGGAACGCAGAACTGGAAGATGCCTTCCAGGCGTCGAAACAGGCTATTATTGACGCAATTCGCGAAGGCGTACAGATATTTGATGTCACGAAAACCACGTGCCTCCGACCAGATTGGTCCAACAATGGCATTGGGTACTTCCTACTCCAGAAGCATTGTTCTTGCACGTCGGATTTACCAGACTGCTGTGATGACGGTTGGCGCGTTGTTCTTGCAGGCTCCCGGTTCTTATCCAGCGCGGAATCGAGATACGCCCCTGTCGAGGGTGAGGCCCTGGCCATTGCGTGGAGCCTTGAGCAAACTCGCTTTTTCACCCAGGGATGTTCTGACTTGGTGGTCGTAACTGACCACAAGCCGCTCGTCAAAATTTTTGGCGACCGAACGCTGGACGAAATATCAAATACTAGACTCTTCCGACTGAAACAGCGGACGCTACCGTGGAGTTTCCGGATATCACATATGCCAGGCAGAACAAATATGGCAGCTGACGCTACCTCTCGAAAACCGTCCCATTCAACAGCAATGTGTTCGTTTGGCGCAGCCGAAGAGATTGAGATGACTCTTGCAGCTAACATCCAACGAGAAACCATCAGTATTACATCGATCCCGTGGTCCCGAATCGCCGACGAGTACCAAAAAGACGAGGACATGCGTGCACTTCTGGATACTGTATCGACTGGTTTTCCGTTGTCGGCGAAAACCGCTCCACATGCTGTTTCATACTGGAAATATCGTGATGCTTTGTACGTGATGGATGGTGCTGTTCTCTATAAAGACCGCGTCGTCATGCCGCCATCTCTCCGTCCAGCAGTATTGCAGCACCTTCATGCCGCCCATCAGGGAACATCTCAAATGGAACTGCGCGCCCGAAGCATTATATTCTGGCCGGGAATCACCTCTGACATACATGCCACTCGAGCGGCATGTTCAGAGTGCGACAAAAATGCTCCGTCACTTCCATGTTTACCGGCTGCCTCCACACTCCCGCCAAGCACCCCATTTGAGTGCGTGTTCGCCGACTACTTCCAGTTTGCCGGCCAGCATTACCTGGTGATCGGTGATCGTCTCTCTGGATGGTCCGAGGTATTTACGTGTGCACCCGGCTCGTCCGGGGCTGGGTCGGCAGGCTTGACTCGCTGCCTCCGCTCATTTTTTGCCACATTCGGCGTACCGGAGGAATTATCAAGTGACGGTGGTCCGGAATTTGCCGCATCCAATACCACCGACTTCCTGAAACGATGGGGGGTTAGACATCGCATTTCTGCTCCATACAATCCACAATCAAACGGTCGAGCCGAGGTCGCCGTAAAGACCACTAAGAGACTGTTGCGCACGAACGTGGGTCCTGGCGGAACCCTCGATAGTGACAAGTTCCTGTCGGCTTTACTGCAATTGCGAAACACGCCCGATCCGGACTGTGATATTTCGCCCGCAGAAATAATTTTCGGCAAACCTCTGCGTGATTCACTGGCCTTCGCCAATCGGTTGGAGAAGTTCTCGAGCCCACACACTCGCTCCTTGTGGCGCGAAGCGTGGAAGCTGAAAGAGTGTTCCCTCCGCACGAGATATACCCGATCACAAGAGGCCTTAAACCGACACTCTAGAGAGGCTCCATGTCTCCTCGTCGGCGATAGATGTTTCGTTCAGAACTGTACAGGGTTGCACCCAAAGCGGTGGGACCGCACCGGAATTGTGACTGAAGTGCTGGGTCACGACAAGTATACCATCAAAATTGATGGATCAGGAAGGGTCACAGCCAGGAACCGCCGTCACCTTCGAAAGTTCACACCGGTTTCAACGAACATCATGCCGACGCCCGCGCCAGCTTCTGTCCGTCAGCGTATTGGCGACTCACGTACTGTGCCGTCCGCTTCACCATCTAAAGTATCAGTTGACTCGGAGGAAATCATACACGACTCGGTACCACCCTCGGTGTCTTCGCCTCATACGCCTGCTCCGATCGCAGACACGCCGTACGTTGCACCGGCAACGAATGATGGTCCACTAACGAGCACTGCATCGCCGTCGGACTCGGTAGCCGTATGCACACCAGCTCTTAGAAGATCGCAGCGTGCGCGGAGGCAGCCTGACTGGATGAAGTCGGGCGACTGGATCACCGATTGAGAAGTGACCCTTGTCTCCCAACTGGGGGGGATGAAGAGTGTCAACCAAGTACTCGATACTTCTGAGAGTATGGGCCGAGTACTCGATCGCCTATACGAAGTACACGTCAAGTGCACTACGCTTTGTTTTGATTTACCTGTAGTGCAGTGGTTGAGCTGTGTTACATGTATTTTAGAGGGTTAGATATAATGTTTATTCGGTTAATTTGATTACCTGTAGTTCGACCATAAGTGGGCGTGTACTTATATCGAATTCAGTTTATATAACGCTATTCTTAACATTGTGTTTCACCTAACCCAGATGTTACACTTTTGCTGTTCTTTCAGATGTTGTTATGATTGTTCCCCAATAAATCTTGGTAAACAATCGGACTTTTCTGCAGTTTGTATATTTATCCTTGCTAGCTATTGTATGCTCACCTCATGTATAATTCCTCATTATACTACGTCAATTGTATATTGATTTGTGTATTCTACGCATTAATATCAGTGTTCTCTTTTTGAGATATAGTTATGTTTTATTGTTGAATAAAACCTTTCGTTCAAGATTTTCACTTCTCAGCGCACAACAGATGCCAAATACGAAAAAGTGTGGATACGCAAGAGAGACAGGAGCTTCCTGAAGGAATTCGCGAAGCAAAAAAAACGAGACGAGAACGGAGGACGAAAGAAACAAATATGCATGGAGATACATAGAGGGAAGGATAAAAAAATGGTACTTCAAACAGGAATAGATGAGAGCCCTGGAATTATCAAGAAAGAATACGTAAGAGAAGGTTACAAAATAATGTACACAAATATGGATGGTTTCTTATCAGGAAGATTGGAACTCATAGATTACCTAAATGAGAACAAACCTGACATTGTGGCAATATCCGAAACCAAGATAAGTGTTGTAATATTAATAATTGTTTAACCTTGTTATTCGTTTGCGTCTGGAATCATTGTGTGTGTATTTGTTTGCGATGCGTCATAAACGTGTAAGTTGCCGGATCATGTTTGGTTGCTTCTGTGTGGTCGAATGTTCTGCTGTATTATTATTATTATTATTAATTACAGGCAAATCCAGTAGCATGGGAAGAGTGCTAGCACTATTACCACCCTAAGGTGGCCCCATGTACCGGAAGCGCCCAAAAGATTAAGAGAGAAAGAGAGTTCGAAGAGAAAAAAGTCTAGAAAGAGAGTTGGAAAGAAAATAATGAATAAATAACAATTAATAATAAACCATCATCCGATAACAATCCATAATGTCACACCGCCCACGTTCCTCAATAAATAATAACAATCAACAATAAATATGTGATTCAGTAAATAACAGCCATCAATAAATAAGAATAAATACTAATAAATAAGTAATAAATAACAATCAAGAACAATACATATGATTCAATAAGAAACATCCAACAATAAATATAAATATGATTCAATAAGTAACAACAACACAAATAAATATGATTCAATAAACAATAACACCAATAAATATGATTCAATAAACAACAACAACAATAAATATGATTCAATAATGTATGTTGAGTTCTGAGTTAATAAAAGCCTATCCATAGGTCTTGATTTTGACTACATATGTTTCTGGTAGCACTACAATTTTATTAACTCAGTAAATAATATGGAAAAGTATTTGCGTCCAGAACAGCTGAGTATAGACCCAAAGGGGATTGCAGCAGACGATGTCTGGAGAAGCAAATTTGAGGCTTTCCTAGATGAGGTGAATCCACAGGAAGACAGACAGAAACTTACATTGTTGCGTGTGCATTTGTCTTGTGATTGCCATAAATTTGTGAGGAGCGCTCATTCATTTGACGAAGCTATGGATATGCTATCGTCGCGATATGTGAAGCCGAAGAGTATCATTTTTGCTCGACATTGCTTGGCGTCAAGGAGACAAAAACCTGGGGAATCCGTAGACTTGTACTTGGAGGCGCTACACGCATTGGCCGCGGAATGTGACTTCAAGGACGCTCATGCTGACACTATTCGAAGTGAAGCGATTCGGGATACGTTTATAAATGGTCTCAGCTCTCATGGTATGCGTCAGCGGCTGCTTGAAAATCTTAACTTGACACTTCATCAGGCTGCAGCTCAATCGCGTGCGCTTGAGAGAGTGCAAGTTCAATCGGAGGCCTATGGTGAGGAGCCTCAGCATGCTACTTTTGCCGTGAGAGATCATGCAACCGATATGGCTGGAGAACAGTTATCGGCAAAAGATGTGACCCCTGATGGTGGCGCGGAAGACACTGTAGCATCGGTGGCGAATAAGTGGACCTTTTGTGGAGGGCCGTCACACCCCAGATATCGCTTCGCAGCGCGTAACGCTACGTGTCACAACTGCGGAAAGTCAGGTCACTTTGCCAAAGTTTGTCGGCTGAAAACAAACTACAGAAGAAAAGCTGCAAAACGCCACACGGCATCTATTGAGTACCTTTCAGCTGTGGCTGGTAGTATTGCGAAAGGATTGAAGTCAGCTGTATGCAAGGTAGTGGAACAGTTAACCAATGGAATAGTTGGGGAAGCGCTGGTGGACACTGGTAGAACCAAAAGTTTTATTAAACTAGACCGAGCGCGTGAACTTGGACTGCCTGTGCGTAAAGCTTCGAGCACCGTCTGTTTGGCAGCTACTAATCACTACGCCGACGTGGTGGGCGAGTGTACGGCCGATCTTCACGTTCAAGGGGACGTCTTCAAAAATTTTCGCTTTGCGGTTTTGGAAGACTTGTGCGCTCCAGTATTGCTGGGTCATGACTTTATGGAGGCCTATGATGGTGTTACTGTCAAATTTGGCGGGTGAAAACCAACTTTGGACGTATGTGCTTTGACACCGGCGATTGTGCAATATCCATCATTGTTCCAGAATTTAAGAGCGGAATGCAGACCGATACAGACCAAGTCAAGGAGGCGATCCAAGGACGAAGCAGCTTATATCATAGCAGAGGTCAGTCGATTGCTTAGCGAACAGTTGATCAAACCTAGTTCGAGTCCATGGCGAGCTCAAGTTCTGGTTGAAAGCAATGAAAAAGGGAAAAAGCGCATGGTAATTGATTACTCACAAACGAAAAACAGGTTCACAGAACTGAATGCGAATCCGCTAGCGTGTATAAGTGAGATTGTTGAAAATATTTCGCAATATTCACACTTCAGTTCAATTGACCTCAGGGAGACTTACCACCAAATTCCTATTCACCCGGGCGATTGTAAATATACTGCATTCGAAGCAGATGGGCGGCTATTTGAATTTACTAGAATTCCTTTTGGAGTAACGAATGGGGTGGCTTGCCTCCAAAGGGTGTTGAACGATCTTATACATAACGAAGACCTTCATGACACATTTGTTTATGTGGATGACGTAGTTATTTGTGGTAAACATCAGGAGGAACACGATACAAACTTGGACAGGTTCATGAACGCAATCAAGAAGTTCCGATTAGCTGTGAACTATGAGAAATGTAAATTCAACTCCAATAGTGTACAAATATTGGGAAATGTGATTTCGAAGGGCAGTATCCGTTCGGATCCTGAGCGGCTTATAAGCATATAGATCTGCCGAGACCCAACGATAGCAAATCGCTGAAGAGAGCCGTGGGTATGTTATCACACTATTCTAAGTGAATCCCGTTATTTCAGAGAAGTTAAGACCTTTGGTTGAAACAAAGGCGTTCCCGTTGTCGTCCGAAGCGAGCAGCTCGTACGATGGTATGAAACAGGATATTGCAAAGGCCTCACTTTCTCCTTTGGATGACCGCACACAATTTGTAGTGGAGACAGATGCGTCTGACAGCGCGTTAGCGGCTACACTGTCCCAAAACGATAAACCTGTGGCTTTTTTCTCTAGGACTTTGAGTCCGACAGAACGACGTCATCCTTCTATAGAGAAAGAGGCGGCCGCGATTGTGGAGTCTATTCGGCGCTGGAGACATTTGCTGCTGGGGAGACATTGCTGGGGAGACAGGCTGATTACAGACCAGAAGTCGGTAGCGTTTATGTTTGATAAGGTCAATAGGGGAGAAGTGAAAAACGAAAACATTGCCAGATGGAGGCTCGTATTGGCGGGATGTAGTTACGATATTTCCTATAGACCCGGAAAAATGAATACAACCCCGGATATGATTTCTCGAGCCGATGTGGTGGCTTCTGTTTAAGTTCGCTCGCTGGCTGAGCTCCACGATAACTTATACCATCCCGGGCTTACCAGATTGTGGCATTTCGTCAAAGCTTGTAAATTGCCATATGCGCTATATGACGTAAAAAGGGTGGTAGACAATTGTCCTGTTTGTGCTCGATTAAAACCTAAGTTTGTGAAAATCGTGAATACATTAGTCAAGGTTACACGACCATTTGAAAAACTTAGTTTAGATTTCAAAGGTCCTTTACGGTCAAATTCTGAAAATAAATTCCTTCTCGTAGTAGTGGACGAATATTCCAGATTTCCTTTCGCTTTTGCCGCACAGGATACTTCGTCGAATACCGTGATTAGATGTCTTACAATACTTTTCTCTATTTTCGGCATGCCTGATTGTATACATTCAGATAGAGGCACTGGATTTTCGTCTCGACAGTTTCGAGAATTTCTATTGCCCAATAATGTGGCCCAAAGCCTTACTACACCCTATAATCCGCAGGGCAGCGGACAGGTGGAACGCTATAATGGAGTATTATGGAACTCGCTGCAAATGGCCTGTCATTCGAGAAGTATCAGCGTGAGCTGTTGGGAACAAGTGCTTCCTGTTGTATTGCACTCGATGCGTTCGTTATTGTGCACTTCTACCAATGCAACGCCTCATGAGCGGCTGTTCAAACATAAACGCAAGACCGCCACTGGACTTCCAGTACCAACATGGTTATTGTCTGCCCAGCGCGCGCTGTTGCATTGTTCCCGGAATAGCAAATACGAGCCTGCGGTACAAGAGGTGGATATTGTAGACCTTAATCCTGCGTATGCCAAAGTACGGCTACCGAGCGGACGCGAGCCGCTTGTATCTTTGAGACATTTGGCACCTGCTGGGCAAAGGGAGGTTGGTGTTCCAGTTAATTTTAGAGGCGTAGAATCTCTCGAAGATTTTGCTGTTGAGCCGAATAAAAGCAAGGACGTTCCATTAAAGGAACCCTCAAGTGACGTGAAGGACGCGGATGTGTCAATTCGTGATACTACTTATCAAGAAGATGCGAGTCCTGTAGTTCAGTCAAAAACTCACTCTAAATTTCGGCGTTCGTCAAGAATTAGACGTCCTCCCATTCGTTTCGAAATTATGAACTTGAAGTGTGAATATTCTAGTAAGTGTGTATATTGTGAGAGTTCAAAAGCTCTTTTTTATTGTGACATGTTTATCATGTCCTAATTGTCACATATGTATGTAGATATATGTGCGTGTGTGTTATGAACAGTGCGTGACGTCACGCGTCACGCCACTGTCGTGGGAGTGGCTTGACGGTGCGCACGCGGGGGCTCGGGAGTGTGGCGCAGGAGAGTGTGCAATACATGGTCGTATGATCAACATGTTACATGGTGTCAGAAGGGCCCAGTAGATTTGTGAGTTATTTGTGAGTGTGTGTGAGTGGTGTCGTTTCTCTGTGAGTTTTGTTGTGCGGGTTTCAGGGATGGCATCTAGACAGCCTCCGGAGCTGGAGTTGACCTCACCTGTGTTAGCGTCGGAGTGGAATGCATGGAGGAGAGGCTGGACATATTTTGCTGCGGCAAAAGAATTGTGCACAAAGCCGGTGGCCGTGCAAGTGGGCACATTTTTCAATTGTGCAGGGCGGCAGGCTCAAGAAGTGGCGTCTCATTTCAGTTGGACGGAAACGGATGGCTTGGACGCGCTAGTTCAAGAATTTGAGAAGTACTGTGCGCCGCGCAAGAACGAGGTGCTCGAGCGGTACCGCTTCTACCAGCGGGTACAGCAGTCGGGAGAAACGGTGAGCGCGTACGTGTCGGCATTGAGAAAACAAGGAGCCCCATGTAATTTCAAAGATCTAGACAGCATGCTGAGGGACCGGCTAGTGATGGGTATATCAGATAAAGCGGCCCAGCAAGCGCTGTTGCGTGAGACCGAGCTCACTCTGGAGTCTGCACTGAAAATTTCCCTGTCGGAAGAAGCGGCCAAGCGGGACCAGCAGGTCATCAGCGGCGATGTGGTGGTATCGGCGACTCAGTCCAGCGTCTGTGAGTTCAGTGACATGGCGGAGGTGGAGGCGCGCCAGTGTCGTTTTTGCCGGCGTCGCCACGCGATGCGGCGTGAGCTGTGTCAGGCCTGGGGGCGTCGCTGCAATGCGTGCGGTCGGATGCATCATTTTGCTCGTAGCGAGGCGTGCACCATGGGTGCGGGTGCATCTGATGGGCAGCAACAACAACAACAACAGCAGCAGCAGCGGCCGCAGCCGACAGGAAGACCGTCCAGCCGGTATGGTACGAATCGATTTCACAGTAGAAGAGATGTGAACGTCAATGAAGCGACTGCGGGGGATTGTCAGGATGTCTTATCCATTGTTGAGGGACATAAAAGTAATGACAGTAAAGTATTCAATACCTTGTTTACAGTTTGTGGTAAGCCATTAAAATTGCTCATTGATTCAGGGTCGGAGACGAATGTTTTGTCTCGCAGTGACTATGTTAAAATTTCAGGTGATGTTGAGTGTACTGATCTGAGACCATGTAAGATGATGTTACGCATGTACAATGGTCAGCTTGTGTCGACTGTGGGGAAGGTCACGATTGTCTTAATTAATCGTACGTGTAATTTGCGTCACTCATTATTATTTCACGTGTTGGATCTTGATGTGAAGCCCATTTTGAGCTTGCGGTCGTCGGTGCACATGAACCTCATTGCTGTTAATGATTGTGACCCCCTTGAGTATGTGCCAAAAGTGCAGGCTGTGACTCAGTCTGACGCAATGTTTGCTAATATGAGGGTTAACGACAATGCTCGCGATTACATCGTTTCTCAATATCCAAGTGTTTTTACTAAAGAAGGGGTGGGTCTGGTAGCCTCTGATGTTAATATTGAAACCGATCCGAAGGTGAATCCCGTTGTAGAAAACCCTTACAGAGTTCGTATTCACCTGCGTGAAAAATTGCGTGTCAAGTTAAGTCAACTGGAGGAGCAGGGTATCCTAGTACGCGTAACTCAGCCAACGGATTGGGTGTCAAATTTGGTGATTGTACCGAAACCCGATGGCGATATCCGAGTGTGTATCGACCCGAGAACCCTTAATAGAGCAATAAAGCGCGAGCACTATCCTACGCCAACTTTTGATGAAGTGAGTTATCGTCTATCAGGCGCAAAAGTATTCACCATGCTGGATGCTCGATCGGTTTTTCATCACGTTGGTCTGTCAGAAAAATCATCGTTGCTGTGTTGTTTTCATACCCCATTTGGTAGATACAGATGGACTCGTTTGCCATATGGAGTGTCGTGTGCGCCAGAAATTTGGCAACGCTTGATGCATGAGATGGTAGCGGATCTAGAGGGTGTAGAGGTAATAGCCGATGATTTTATAGTATATGGAAAAGGTGAGACCCGCGCAGAGGCAATTGCCGATCATGATGCAAAATTGCGAGCATTTCTTGACAAGGCTCAGAAATGTAATTTACGACTAAATCAGGACAAATTACGTTATCGTGTTCAGGAAGTTTCGTGGTTGGGTCATGTGGTAAGCGAAGCAGGAATTAAAGTGAGTCCTTCTAAAGTGGAGGCTGTAGTTAAATTTCCGGCGCTAAGCAACAAAATCGAGCTGAAGCGTTTCATGGGTATTGCATCCTATCTCTCGCGATTTATTCCCGAATTTTCAACGGTAACAGCTCCGATGCGTCATTTGCTCAGTCAAAAATACGATTGGTTCTGGAGTGACTCGTGTCAGACTGCGTTTGAGCGAATCAAGCGATTACTAACAGAGGCTCCTCTGCTGGCGTTTTATGATAAGGATGCCCCGGCGACTGTTCAGTGTGATGCGTCTTCATCCGGTCTGGGTGCTGTGCTGCTGCAGAAGGGGCGTCCAGTGGTGTACTGTTCCAGAGCGCTGACCGAGTCGGAGAAAGTTTACTCGCAAATAGAGAAAGAGTTGCTAGCGGTTACATTTGCAATGAAAAGGTTAGACCAGTTTGTATACGCTCGGCACGTAACAATTCAGACGGATCATAAGCCGCTGGTTGCCATTCGTGAAAAGCCTCTTGTGGAAGCACCGCTTCGCTTACAGAGAATGTTGATGACCTTGCAACGATATCAATTTGAATTAAAATACACACCTGGATCGGAAGTTCCTGTGGCTGATGCTCTGAGCCGTGCACCGATGTCGAACACTCTTGAGAGAGCGACGTGGGCGGTGGAAATTAATGAACTCAGTCTGTCTGATGAGTTAGCGGTAACGGATGCGCGCTTGGGAAAATACAGAGAAGCGACGTTGGCAGATCCAGGCTTACAAAAAGTGCGTGAGTACGTAATAAGTGGGTGGCCGGAACAACGAAGCAGTGTCGATCAGGTAGCGGCCCCTTACTGGTCAGTGAAACATGAGTTGTCTGTTCAGAACGGTCTGGTTTACAAGTCAAACAGGCTGGTCATTCCATCGTCAATGAGACTTGAATTGTTAAATAGGTTTCACAGAAGTCACATTGGAGTGGCTTCAATACTCAGGCTGGCCCGGGATAATGCCTTTTGGCCCGGAATGACGGCAATGGTGAGGGACAAGATATTACGATGTGAAACATGCATTTCATACCGTCCCCAACAGCCTCCAGAGCCATTAACGCCGCACGAGGTGCCAAGTCGGCAGTGGCAAAAAGTTGGCACGGATATATTCGAATTTCGCGGTGCTCATTATCTCGTTTTAGTCGATTACTTCAGTGGATATATTGAAGTTGAACGATTATCGCCTGTAACAACGACGGCTGTGACAAATATTCTCTCCCACCAATTTGCTCGTTATGGTGTGCCGGAAGTACTTGTGTCTGATAACGGGCCACAATTTACCAGTCTTGATTTCAAAGAGTTTGCGTCATTTGTGGATATGTTGCATATAACGTCAAGTCCGAGGTATCCGCAGTCGAATGGTCGTGCAGAAAACGCTGTCAAGCTAATCAAGGGGATCTTCCGAAAAGCGCACGATACTCGGCAGAATCCCATGTGGGCGCTCATGCTTTGGCGAAATACACCCAGTCAATATACAGCTTTCTCGCCGGCGCACGTTATGTTCGGACGTCGGTGTCGCACTCTGATGCCCACAACCCGACGTTCATTAGAGCCGGATCCTCCCAAAGGGGTTCGGGACAATCTGCTGAATAGCAAAGCCGATCAAAAACATTATTATGATCATCAAGGAGTGCGGTCATTGCCGCCGATTCGTCCAGGGACAGCAGTTCGGGTAAAACGGCCGGATCAAAACTCGTGGTCACGGGGAGAATGTGTAAGGAAGCTACCCTATAAGTCGTATTTGGTAAAAGTGGGTGGCACACTGTATCGACGAAATCGCCGTCATATTTTGATGGCAGGGGAAGATAATCCCGTGCAGTCGACCCGTAGCTACCAGATGATCCAAGGGCTTCCCAGCCCTGAGGTCCTCCCGTCCAACAGGTCAAACACAACAGGCAATGAGGATCGTGTGTTACCGCGGCGGTCTATGCGTATTCGTCGACCGCCGGCGTATTTGAATGATTATGTGCCGTGAACGCGTGTTATGCAATGCCATTTCATGTGGTATGTATGTTGTGATTAACTTGGAGGGGGAGGTATAACGTATGTATGTATGTGCGTGTATTTTATTTCATGTTTTATATAGGTTGTGATTGACTTGGAGGGGGAGGTGTCACATATGTATGTAGATATATGTGCGTGTGTGTTATGAACAGTGCGTGACGTCACGCGTCACGCCACTGTCGTGGGAGTGGCTTGACGGTGCGCACGCGGGGGCTCGGGAGTGTGGCGCAGGAGAGTGTGCAATACATGGTCGTATGATCAACATGTTACACTAATGGTGTTGAGTGTTTTAGAAATGTCAATGTTTTATGTGATGTATTGGTGTGAATGTGATATACTGGTATTGGTGTCAATGCTGTCTATCGAATTATATTTCTTATGTGTTGTGTTGCCAGAACTCGTAGGAGATGGTGAACATCTTCTTCGGGGAGGGTGATTGTTGTAATATTAATAATTGTTCAACCTTGTTATTCGTTTGCGTCTGGAATCATTGTGTGTGTATTTGTTTGCGATGCGTCATAAGCGTGTAAGTTGCCGGATCATGTTTGGTTGTTTCTGTGTGGTCGAATGTTCTGCTGTATGTTGAGTTCTGAGTTAATAAAAGCCTATCCATAGGTTTTGATTTTGACTACGTATGTTTCTGGTAGCACTACAGTAAGAAAACATATGAACATAGAAGGAGCAGTTAGCAGTAAATATATAATATTTAGGAGGGATAGAGAAAGTAAAGCAGGGGTGGAGTTATACTTCTGGTTAAGAGGTATAACGGTTGTCAAATGTGATGCAGGAACGGGAAACGTGGACTTTCTTGGGGTCCAAGTGTTAAGGAATAGGCACCGCATATACATGACATGGCTGTAGTGTATGTACCACCCAAAACCAGCGCGTGGGATTATAATAAATAAGAAGAACTTTTGGAAGAAACACTTATTGGGATACAAAAAATGTCAAAAGAAAATAAAGATGTAATTGTTGTGTGCAGCCCGGGTTTGTTGAACTGAGCGCGCGCGTGCGCGCGTTTGCGGTCTTGTCAAGGTTATGGTAGTGTTACCTACGAGAGGACAAAGCGAGTAGGTATACGTGCGTGTGTATTTGGCAGTGCCGCTTGGGACGTTGTTGCGCGTGTTGGTCGTGCTGTCACAGCGAGTGTTGACTTCATGCGTTGAGTACTGAGGAAACGCGGTGTGAGATAAGTTGTAGTTTCTCACTGAGTGCATTGTGACACATATTTGTGCATTGTGATATTAGTGTATGTGTTCTGTGTTCTGGTTTGTGTGCTTGCGTGCTTGTGCGAGTACACGAACATTTTTATGTGCATTTGACCTTACAAGCTATTTCGGCTCAACATGAATCCCAATGTAAAGATGTCTGGCGACGAGCGACATGATCAGCCACTTGACGTCCGCGTCATGCCTGAGTACGACGGGACAGGTGACATCGTGGAGTGGTGGTCGCGGTGTAATCTGCTGTGCCAGCTGCGAGGAGTTCCTGTGATATCGGTGGTGCCTCAGCGACTAACCGGTGGAGCCTTTTCTGTGTGGTCGGAAATGCCGCCTGAACAAAGGGACAATGCTGACGCCGTGCGGAACCGCTTGTTGTCGGCATTCGGCCTGGACAGGTTCGCTGCTTATGAAGCATTCACCGCGCGTCGCCTGAGAACTGAAGAGTCGCCAGACGTTATTCTGGCAGATCTACGGCGGTTGGCGAACTTATTTGGTGGTGTTGCGGAGGGCACGTTATGCTGTGCTTTTGTGAGCGGTCTGTCTGATGGCGTGCGTCATGCAATTCGTGCTGGTGCCAGACCCGAGTTGTTGACCACTGAAGATGTCCTTGCGAGGGCGCGTGCGGTGCTGAGTGACCAACGAACACCACAAATGTTCACCGTGGGCTGTGCAGCTGCAACCACCGGACGAAAAGACGAACGTGTCCCAGTTTCTTCGCCTAGGTCACAACATCGTGGAAGGCCGAATCGGATAATTTGTTGAAACTGTGGGTTAAAAGGACATTTTTCCAGGTCGTGTCCCAAGCGGGGAAACGCCACCGGGAGCGGTGCGTCAGCGCCAGCGTCCGCTCCCGGTCATTAATGTGTGCTGGCGCCCCCAGTTGTCATGCTGACTATTGACGGGAGGCTGTGTCGATGCCTAGTGGATACTGGGTGCACCGACACGCTGGTCCGTCGATCTTGGTGTCGCGGCTGGAAGGCTGAATGTGTCAGCCTTGTCACATTGGGTGGCGGCAGTATGACATGCAGAGGGACCACCACTGTCAGTGTGAGTGCCAGCGACGGTGCCGCAGTTCAGCTGGAAATGTTCGTGGCGGACCAACTTTTGCTGGATGTTGACGTGATATTGGGGATGACCGGCATTTCAGCTCTTGGACGAGTCAGCCTGTCTGCGGAGGGTAGCGTCACACTGGGCGGAGTGCACATGTGTGCAGCGCGCGGGAAGCTCCCGGGCGCCGATTGGAAGAAAACGTCTTGTGTTCTCGCTCCTAGGGATGCTGGTGCACAAAATGAATCTTTTCTTGGGCCTATGTCAGACATAGAAACTGCAGATTTTACGGTGCATTTTGATCACGTTAAGCCGACATGGACAATGAGCTGGAAATGGGAAGGCGGCGCTGCACCGGCTGTCCTTCAAAACTCAACGTCTATGTACGGAATGCGGGCTTCCGTTCGCCACAAATTCAACAGTGAGTTGAAGACATGGATTGGTCGGAAGTGGTTGGTTCCGTATGACAAGCGAGCTTACGGTGAGCCTAGCGGGCTAGTGCCCTTAATGGCCATAAAACAGCGTGATCGAACGCGAATGCGCCCGTACTCGACTTCCGCGAGCTGAACAGCTACTTGTCTCCTCATACTGCAGAAGCTGAAGTGTGTGCCGAACAATTGAGGAAGTGGAGACGACACGGAGACAAATGGCTGTTGTTGATTTAAAGGGCGCCTACCTGCAAGTGCATGTGGCTTCCAATCTATGGCCGTACCAGACCGTGCGCGTGAACAATCGTCCATATTGTATGACTAGACTGAGGTTTGGTCTCAGTGTTGCCCCGTTGGTGATGAAGTCGATTGTGCGCACATTGCTGGACCAGGATCCGGTAATGTTTGACGCTGTGCTGCCATACGTCGACGACCTGTTGGTTAACGAAGACCGAGTTAGCGCTGAGAGTGTAGTCGCGCACTTCCGTCGCTATGGTCTTGAATGCAAGTCGCCTGAGAGGGTGGTCGATGGAGCTAGACTCCTCGGATTGCGTGTTAAATTGTGTGAAGGCAGAGTTCAGTGGCAGCGTGATTCGACCATCGCGGCGTGTCCCACCAGACTCACTCGGCGCGCCTTATTGTCGTGGTGCGGTCGGCTTATCGCGCACGTGCCTGTTTGTGGTTGGCTGCGTCCGGCTGCGGCGTGGCTGGAAAGAAGAGCCAACGCGGCTTCGTCTGGTTGGGACGACGTTATACAGGACGATGCGCTCACTGCTCAGTTGGCCTGGGTTCACTCACGAGTGTCATGTGACGATACTGCCCATGGTGTGTGGTCAGTCGGCGTCAACAGAGTTACTGTTTGGACTGATGCGAGCTCGTTGGCCACCGGTGTGGTTCTTGAGTCAACAGAAGGTGCAGTGATTGAAGATGCGAGTTGGCTGCGCCAGGATGAATCGGCACACATCAACATGGCTGAGCTCGACGCGGTGGTACGAGGACTCAATATGGCCATTGCGTGGAAGTTTGACACCATTGAATTGAAGCCTGATTCAGCCACTGTTCATGGCTGGATAACTGACGCGCTGGACGGAAAGGCTCACTTGCGCACTAAAGCACATGGCGAGATGCTCATTCGACCTGACCTGATATGTCAACTGAAACGCGAGCTGTCGCTGAATTTGACAGTTGCCCTGGTGCGTTCAAACAATAATAAAGCGGATCAGCTGACGAGGATTCCCAAAAATTGGTTACACGACAGACGCTGTGATGACCATGTGATTGTTGCAGCTGGGGTGCGTGACGACAGTGTCACTGATGACGCCATTGTACGCATTCATGTGGAGGCAGGACATCCTGGAGTGCGTCGGACGCTGTATTTCGTGAAACGTCATCGACTGAACGTTACGAGACGCCAAGTTCAACGGGTGGTATCCTCCTGTCAGATAGGCCGGTCAATCGATCCGGCCCCCGTGAAATGGCGACGCGGAGACTTGAGTGTGCCAAGTATATGGGAACGTGCAGCCGTGGATTTCACGCATCACAACGGGCATGTCTATTTGACACTCATCGACTTTGGTCCGTCTAGGTTTGTATTGTGGCGCCAAGTACCTGCAGAGACAGCGCAGCATCTAGCGCGTGAACTCGAGTCGGTGTTTTTCGAGCGCGGTGTGCCCCCGGAGATTGTATCAGATAATGGTACTGTTTTTCGTAGCCGAGAGTTCCTCTCCTTTTCCGCCAAATGGGGCGTCAGACTCAGATTCAGACGTGCCTATGTGCCGTCTGGGAATGGCATTGTAGAACGTTGTCACCGAAGCGTGAAAAAAGTTTCTGCCCGAAAGCAATGCTCTGTGCCCGAGGTTGTGTATCTCCACAACATAACCCCTAGAAACGACGTCACGCCTGCTACAGCTCCAGCTAACGCGATTAACCAATACTTCGTGCGTGTCAGACACATCGATCGGGAGAAAGAACTGGACGCACCTGATATTGCTTTTCGCTTCCAGGTTGGCGATCGCGTATGGGTGAAACCCCCCGGAGCCCGCTCCACGGGTCGATATTTCTGTGGCAGAGTGAGCGCTATAATCTCAGAACAGGATGTAGATGTCGACGGTGTTACTCGGCACGTGCGCGACCTGAGACTCAGGCATCGTCCAAGTGAGGTGGAAGGGACCACTGATGCAGGCGCACAGGATCCGCAGCAGCGCTCAATGGAGACTGACAACGAGCCCCTATGTTTGTGTCCGTCGCACCTCTGATAATAGATGAAGAATTTAATCCTCCAACCGAGTCAGCGACGCCGGTGAATGAACACCGCATCGCCCGGGATGTTGATGCGCCACCTCGGAGATCCTCCCGTGAACGCAGACCACCCGCGTGGCATCGGGATTATGATTTTTGATAATCAGGAGGCGGTGTTGTGTGCAGCCCGGGTTTGTTGACCTGAGCGCGCAGGTGCGCGCGTTTGCGGTCGTGTCAAGGTCAAGGTGGTGTTACCTACGAGAGGACAAAGCGAGTAGGTATGCGTGCGTGTGTATTTGGCAGTGCCGCTTGGGACGTTGTTGCGCGTGTTGGTCGTGCTGTCACAGCGAGTGTTGACTTCATGCGTTGAGTACTGAGGAGACGCGGTGTGAGATAAGTTGTAGTTTCTCACTGAGTGCATTGTGATACATATTTGTGCATAGTGATATTAGTCTGTGTTCTGTGTTCTGGTTTGTGTGCTTGCGTGCTTGTGCGAGTACACGAACATTTTTTCTGTGCATTTGACCTTACAGTAATAATAATGGGGGACTTTAATTGCAGAGAGGTCGACTGGCAAAACTGGGAATCAGACGGTGCACCTGAATCTTGGGGAAGCATGTTGATGAAACTAGTTATGGATAATTTGATGACGCAATGCGTAGAACGAGTCACCAGAATAAGAGGAGACGATCGGCCATCTATGCTGGACTTTGTGTTTACAAAGGACACAGATTTTATTAAGAGCATTGAACACAGGAGTCCAATGGGTAAAAGTGATCACATGGTGCTACTTATATAAACACTGGAAGAAACGATCGCTAAAGAGGAAACGACGTATACAGGAATATATTTACAATTATGCCAGATCAAATATAGATGGGCTTAAAAGATACTTCGCGGGCATTGATTGGAGTGAGCTATTGGAAGCCGAAAACCTACCAGAGAAGTACACGATTTTTAAGCATGTATATACCACTGGAGTTGAGGAATTCGTGCCAGTTTTTAATCAGAGACTGGAATACTAAAAATCCTGGTTCAACAGGACATGCAACAATGCTAGGAATATATAAGAAAGAGCCTGGAACAAAATGAGAAAGAGAAACACGGGAGAAACCCGAAAAAAGTACAAAATCTCGAGGAATGAGTATGTATATTTACGACGGCAAGAACAAATGAAGTTTGAGAAAGATATTCTGAACAAATGTCACAATGAACCAAAATTGTTCTACAAATATATAAACAGCAAGCTCAAGCGGAAAGTCGGAATCGATGAATTCCTCACAGAAGATGGATTATGTCACGATGCCAAGGAAAGGAGCGAAATATTGAACAAACAGTTCCAAGGTGTTTTCACCAACGAATCTGAGTTTACATGGAAAAGTGTACCATCCAGGACACCACCATTGAAAAGTGTACGATTGGTCAAGAGTGTGTACTTCATTACAGTGTTGGTATAGGAACTGGCTGACCAGAACACAAATATACCGAGGCTTGCACTGATATCAGCCAAGCTTGGAGCCGTACAAGCGTTGATCCAGCCAACGCTAATGTTGCGCGAGCCCTGGCTTGGAGCAGCGTCAATTGCAGCACATTTGGCCAAGTTGCCCAAATTAGTGGAGGCAGACACACCAGGTATTTTTCGAATAAAATGATAAGACAGTTGTTCAGCAAGGCTAACAGAGGGACGCCGAGTATCAGTGAACTGGAACGGGGTTTCCGTGGTCATGACAACCCCATTTGGGACTCTGACATCGATATTCCACCTGATTTGCACATTCATGGCATCAATGATGCAGAGGAAAACATTTGGGTGGCGCCCGTATGTGCGATCGCCGGAACAGCTGCCGTTGCAGTCTTCAGCCAGACGGTTGCATTTTTTAGAGCAACGGCGACGATAGAGGCGATCTGGAATATGCCGAAATAGTTTGTGACACACAGCTTGCAACGGATGAACTTGAATATATTTCAACACAACCGGTAACACTCACAAGAACACACCAAACACTCCCACTCGCACAGCACACATATCTCGACTCCCCTTCACTTCATGCTACAGTACACCAAACTACATCAGGTGTCATCTTGCACGCACACACACTCAACAACTTTCATACTCATACAGACACACTCTGCATATCACTGACATCTCGCACCGAGAGTGTAACACGAGCTGCATCAGCATTCCAGGACTCGTTGCAAAAGCACTGCTTCAGTTTTGCACACTTTGCACACACGCACATACATACATACACACATCAAAGTGAAAAAGAAAATACAGCATATATACGAAAACAGTACGGTATACACAGATGAAAAAGATATACCGTATATACTCGCATATAAGCCGAGTTTAGAAGTATAAAATACAATGCTGAAATCAGGAGGTCGGCTTATATGCGCATAAAACAAAATAAACACAAGGACAGATACTAATGCCAATTTTCCAGCCACACGTTTTCATCGCTATCTGACTCTATATTTGGTTGTGTGTCACCAGTGGCGAGCCGTAACCAAGCTAGAGCTAGTGATGAAGCCGACGTCATTGGTACACGGTTTAATTTCTTAGAAATAACACGCTCAAACAGAGGCAGTCGAAGAGGGAAATCAGAGGCAGCCAATTGGTAGGCAGCGCGTGGGAAGGGGGACGAGGGTCACGTGGCGTATATAAGAACAGCAAACCAATGGGGCAAACGTGAGCACGCGTCCACAGAATTTAAAAGTGTGCTGAAGTTTGATAATTTTAGTTGTAAAATGATTTCTACAATACACCATGTCTGGAGAAAAAAGAAAACGTATGTCCTATACTGCTGACTTCAAGCTGGATATTGCACCTAAGGCCAAACGTGCGAACAGGGGACGAAAACATGGACAGTACCCCGAAATGGAGAATGAAATCTTTGAGTGGTTTGAAGCCCAGAGACAAAATGGATATGAAGTGTCTCGGCTAGGAGTTCGTTTGCAAGCCCTCAAGATTGCACAATCCAAGAAATATGAAGAGTTCACTGCTTCCAAAGGTTGGTGTATACGTTTTCTGAACAGACACTCTATAAGTTTCAGACAGAGAACGAAAATTGCACAAAAATTGCCGTCACAATATAAACATAAACTTTTGGATTTTCAAAAGTATGTTATTGATCAAAGAAAGGCTGGTGACTTCCCTCTCTGCAGAATTGGCAACATGGATGAGACACTCATGTGCTTTGACATACCCAGCACAGTTACACTCAACAAAAAAGGTGAAAAAACTGTACTGATCAAGACGACTGGGCATGAGAAGACTCATTTCACCGTGATATTGGCCTGTACTGCAGATGGAGGGATATTACCTCCAATGGTAATATTCAAGAGAACGACTCCCCCAAAGGATAAATTCCCCAGTGGTGTGATCATCCATCAACACCCAAAAGGATGGATGGACGAAGAAGGAGTGAAGAAATGGCTCGATCAAGTGTGGGTGAGGAGAAGCGGAGGCTTGTTGAAGAAACCTTCTCTGCTAGTCTGGGACCAATTCAAGGCCCATCTAACAGAGAAGGTAAAGAGGAAGCTCAAGGAGCAAAAGACAACTCAAGCGGTCATACCCGGAGGCTTGACTGGCATGCTGCAGCCTCTGGATGTGAGCCTAAACAAGCCATTCAAGACAAAGATGAGAAACCTGTGGACACTGTGGATAGCGGAAGGCAAAGCTGAGCTGACTGCTAAAGGCAATTTCAAGCGACCTTCCTTGCCTACAGTTGTGTCGTGGGTGAATACGGCATGGGATGAGATTCCTACACAAATGTTAGAAAAATTTCTGAAATGCAGTATCAGCAACAAGTTAGATGGCACTGAAGACGACTACCTGTGGCAGGAGGAGACTCAGGAAACAGCCTCAGACAGCGAATATCATGCGGAACCAGAGGATGCAGATGAGGTACTGTGGATTGATGACAATGTTCAGTACACAGAAGAGGAATGGAGAAAGCTGTTTGGCGAGTCTGACGATGAGGGTGATAGTGACAATGATTTTGAAGGTTTCTAATTATTTGTAAGAACACTACGTTAAATTATAAACAGAAATGTTATAGTTTTTTGTGAATTAATAGAACAAAACAAACCAAACAAATTCTTTAGTCATATCAAGATGTATAATTTCTTCTATTTCTTCTAGTAGGTAACATCAAAGTAAGCATTTTACATCTTTACAGTAGCAAATTTCTATGAACCAAAAATATGGAGTAAAATTAGATAAGTTGAGTGTCGGCTTATATGCGGGTTTTTTGCAAAAACTGGCCATTTTAAAGCAGTTTTAGAGGGTCGGCTTATATGCGAGGTCGGCTTATATGCGAGTATATACGGTATGCGAAATAATGAACAAACAATTTCACTCGGTCTTTTCAGAGAACGACACATGGATTCCTCTTGAGGAAAGCATAGTGTACGCCAAAAATGCAGGATATCAAAATAACATGCAGTCAAATAGAAAAACAACTGTTATCTTTGGATAAATATAAATCATGTGGTCCAGATGATATTTCCAGTTATGTATTGAAGAGTTGTGCGAAAACGCTGAGCAGACCTCTAGGAATAATTATGAACGACTCGTTGAGACAGTGCAAATTACCAGACATGTGGAAACAGGCCAATATTACCCCATTGTTCAAAAAAGGCAAAGCTGAGAATGCTGCAAATTATAGACCAATATCACTAATAAGTGTCGTTTGCAAAATTATACAAAAAATTATTAGAAAAGAGTGGACCAGATATCTCGAAACCAATAGAATCCTGTCAGATCAACAATTTGGAGTCAGGTCTCAAAAATCAACTACTGCGAATCTCATCAGTTTCTATAGTAGAATTATTGAAAATATACAAGAGAGAGGGCAATGGACCGATGCAGTTTACATTGATTTTGAGAAGGCCTTCGAAAAGGTCCCTCATGATAAGCTTATCTATAAACTAGTGAAATACGGAAAATTGGCAAACAACTGGAAAAATGGATGACGGATTTTCTGAAAAACAGGCAAATGAGAACATGTCTGAGAGGGCACAAATCTTCGTGGAGAAACGTGAAAAGCGGTGTACCTCACGGCACAGACTTGGCGCCGATCATGTTCATCTTATACATAAATGATATTCAGGATGGCGTGCCGCCAGAAATATACATGAACATGTTCGCCGACGATGTCAAACTATAAAAAAATATTCGCGGCCTAGAAGATTGTGTAGACTTAAAGATATGTATAGAAAATTTGGAACTGTGGAGTGATCACTGGTAAATGTAATTTAATACAAACAAATGTCGAATTGTACGACTTGGGACTAGTAAATTTAGACCAAACTATACTTACATCATGAATAATAATACTAACTAATACAAACTGGGACTAGACCTTGTCGGCCCGATCGTTGGTCTACCACCAGAGTGCAGGTTTGCATTCACACTTATCGACTATCAGTGCAAGTGGGCGGAGATCGGATTCTCGCCGATGATCGAATCCAAAAACGCCATTGACTTCCTCAGCGCCATTTGATCGAGAGAAGGACACCCTGAAGAAATTGTCACAGACAGTGGCCGTCAATTTATAAGCAAGGAGATCGAGACATATCTCGAGCACCGTGGCATCCAGCTCCGTCGATGTTCGGCATACTGGCCTCGAGGTAATGGAACAATCGAGCGATTTAAAAGAGCATTCAAGGCGTGATTAAAACAATATCACCAAGATCGCTCCGCAAATTCAATCATTCATCATTTCCACAGCATTCTGGCCATGTACCGGTCAACACCTCCCACCACCACTGGGGAGGCGCCGTCACAGCTGCTTCACGGACGTCGAATGTTGCTGTCGCTGCCATTGGTGAGCATACACACTCGTCGGGGAGATGTCGCTGACCGTGTTCGTCGACACCAAGCGCGCAACAAACGTCACTACGATCGTAGCATGGGATTACGTGAACCATTGATTGACGTCGAAGACATGGTGATGGTTCTAGTGACGCGGTGCAAGGGTGAGAGTGATCGAAGATTCACAGGTCCAGTTCGAGTCGTTCGACGCCGCGGCCATGCATTTCAGCTAGAAGACGGTTCGGTGAGGAACGCTGCCCACCTCTCCGTTGTTCCGCCAGGAGGGATGTCGGCTACTTCACGTGGAGAAGACGAAGATCACCATGTACCGATATCTTGTCCTCACGACAAGACTATAGATGACACTCACGCCAGTTCGGAGGGTTCGCCGCTGGATCAAGAGGAGTTGCAATGTTCAATCGAGCTTACGTCGGGCGAGGTGCGGCGTCCGGCCGAGTCGGACCCTGCTGAAGAAACCAGCCGTTCATCGCTTCGCGAGCTGACGCCGTCGTCTCGAGGAAGGCATCGCTGGTTGCCGGCTCGTCTCTACTATATTTGCCTTCTATAGGGAGGGAAGATGTAATGTCTGGTGTTTGTGCATTATGTATACTGTGTGTAAGCCCGAAGTGTATGTGGCGCTTTAGTGTCAATGATGGGAGAGCGGGGACTGGATGTTTGGAAAGCGGTTTTGGAAAATACATGTGTTTCGGTTTAGTGCTGTATTATAATCCAATACGTTACAACGCCATTCCTGATTGAATTCAGTTTACCCAGTATGCGGATGACTGCGCTCTTTGGATTCAGGGAAATGATTCCAAATTACTGAGCGAACACATTCAAGACGCCTTGAATATCCTCACCGACTGGGCAGAAGAAAACGGGATGAGATTCTCAAGAAGCAAATCCACTGCAGTCGTATACACAGTGGATAACCATTGTCGTATTTTGTTATTTATATAATTCACGTCGTTATGGTGTTATGTGCGTTGTTTTTGGTTATTGCTGCGTCGTTGTTTATGGTTGATCGTTCCTGAGATTTTCATCGAATAAAGCCTAGTGCAAAGGGTTTTTCTACATATTTCTATGGCAATTTATTCGATGTATATTTTCTCCGTCTGGTAAAATCGTACATACTATGGATCAGATACTGCGTGTTGAAAAATTAGATGTACCACCTACCAATCCCAATACGGGAAAACAGTGGAAACTCTGGTTTCGTGGTTTCAAATATTTCCTGTCTACAATTTCTAGTCACCAACCAGATAAGTTGGAAGTCTTGTTTTTGCATATCGGTAAAAATGTGTCTGCGCTGATTGAGTCTTGTAGCGACTATGATTCTGCTATTTCCACACTCGATAAAAGCTACGTGAAAACACCGAGTGAAGTACATGCGCGACACTTGCTATCAACAAGATCATAGCAACCAAACAAAGACGTCGACACTTTTCTACAATCACTTGTGCAGTTATCCAGTGACTGCAATGTCGTAGCTGTGTCAGCTACCGAGCACCGTGATATGTTCGCGCGTTCCCCCTTCATCCGGGGTCTCAAGGCACCCAATATGCGTGTGCGGCTCCTGGAAAACTCAAAATTCAGTCTAGATGAAGCTGTTCAACAAGCCAGAACATTAGAACAAGCACAAAGAAGAGACGAGTAGTATAATCATTCTGTTTCAGTCCACACGTGCGCTGCGGCCGCTGCTGATAGAGCTAAGTCCGAAAGTGGTTCTATTACGGACTCTGGGGACTCTCGTTCTGTCAATTGTGCTGGTACTGGCAAGCCTCTCCCCGGTAAATGTTTCAATTGTGGCGGTGATAGACATCAGAAGGACAATCGGAAATTTTGCCCAGCTAGAGCACCTGTCTGTCGTAGCTGTGGTAAACTTGGGCACTTTGCCAAGGTGTGCAGATCCAAAAATGCGAGAAAATCTGCTGCAACTGTCGCATCAGTTTGAGCTATCAACAATGTTTCAGCAAAATGTGTGACTATCTCCGGGCATGCTTTGAATGGATTACTTGACACTAGAAGTTCAGAGAACTTCATTGACAGCAAACTAGCTAATACACTACATCTGGATGTACAAAAAGCAAATTCCACAGTCCAT
Organism: Sacculina carcini; assembly: GCA_916048095.2. NCBI lineage: Eukaryota > Metazoa > Arthropoda > Thecostraca > Sacculinidae > Sacculina > Sacculina carcini. The sequence continues at coordinate 2,861,734 of OU696589.1, forward strand.
ATGGCATCATCAAAATTGGCTGTAAATATCCAAGGACAGTGCAAAAGCGTCCTCGATTTTGAAGGAGAAAACTACAAAGCTGTCACTTTTCTAACTATGCCCGACCTATGTTGTGATATCGTACTAGGCCGACCATTTTTGCAAATGCATGAAAAAGTGTCGCTGAACTTTGTTGGCAGCCGACCTCCATTGAATATCTGTGCTGCAGCTCCGGCAAAATTTGCACCTGTGCAACTGTTCCAGAATCTCTCTCCCGGCTGCTCTCCTATAGCTGTGAAGTCGCGAAGATACTCCAATGCAGACAAGACGTTCATAGATGCAGAATGTGAACGCATGCTGAATGAGAACGTGATCGAACCTAGTCATTCTCCTTGGAGAGCTCAAGTAGTTGTGGTGTCAAATGAGCGAAAACGCAGAATTGTTATCGACTTTTCTCAAACTATAAACAAGTACACCCAATTGCACGTTTTTCCGTTGCCGAGTATCGACGACATCGTGAATGATATCGCCAAATACAAGATTTATAGTGTAATTGACCTCAAACATGCGTACGACCAAGTAGTCATTTGGAGAGATCTCCCTGCCTGCCGCCATTTCACCATCATTACAGACCAAAGAACGGTCACATATATGTTCGATACAAAAGCGAAAGGAAAGGTGAAGAGCGACAAGATCCTACGGTGGCGATTGGAATTGACGTCGTATACATTTGACATCTACTACCGTCCAGGGAAAGAAAATGTTGCTGCTGATACTATCTCTCGCTCGCATTGAATCTTCACATGTGCTGGTGTTGACCTGAGGAAAGTGCACAACGACCTGATTCATCCAGGTGTTCAACGTATGCTACACTTCGCACGTTCGAAAAATCTTCCATTTTCTGTCGATGAAGTGCGTAATGTAGTGTCACAGTGTCAGATAACTCCAGATGATACAAATACACCCACGGTTCGCTTTTATTTTCAATCTGGTGGCTATGATGATCCGTCCGCTGCTCGTGATTCTCCACTGGAACAGGAGCGATGTGCTCGTGAGGGAAGTACGTCCCACCGTGAGACGCAGTCAGTTTATGATGAACAAGCCAGATCCACGAACGAGCAGCGTCCTGACAGTCCGGCACAACTCCGCCGTTCGAGCCGTTCACGAAGGCAAAAACAGTTCCCCGATTACGTCCGCTACTAGCGCCCCCGTGTCCATAATCATTCTCTATTCCATCTGCATCCCCTCATGTTTTTGTTTTATGTGTAATTTTACCAAATCTCTGTTTCGCTGTACAGTATTTGTGTTTGTGTCTTGGCTAACTCGATAAGGACACATAGTGTCCTTTTCTACGAAAGGAGGTTGTCGTATTTTGTTATTTATATAATTCGCGTCGTTATGGTATTATGTTCGTTGTTTTTGGTTATTGCTGTGTCGTTGTTTATAGTTGATCGTTCCTGAAATTTACATCGAATATAGCCTAGTGCAAAGGGTTTTTTCTACATATTTCTATGGCAACCATAAACCTAGGCACTAACTCGAAATTGCACAAGAGTTGATTCCCTATAAGAATTATCACAAATTTCTCGGTGTGATTTTAGATCAATCGTTGACCATGCGCGAACATATTTCACACATGAAGAAAAGATGCGAACAAAGGTTGAATGTTACACGAACAATTGCAGGTAAAAATGTAGCAGGAGCCAGTCGCGTCATTCTTCAGAAGGCATACAAGTCCTTGATCTTGCCAGTGCTGGACTATGGGGCTCATGTGTACATGTCGGCAAACCCTTCTGCACTGAGCACCCTGGAGCCTGTACAAAACGAATGTGTCCGCATCATCACTGGAGCATTTCGTACAACATCAGTGGAAGTGTTACGGGATAGTACATGTATTGCTCCTTTATGAACGCGTCACAAAATTGGCTATCAGATATGCATTGAAAGCTTACTACAACAACACTCACATTTTGAAACCACTTTTAAATGTTCACCCTGAACATTAGGACATCTCAACTGTTTTTACGAGAAGAAACCGCATTTTAGCAAAAACATTTAGAAGACGTGTTATATCCTACATTGGTTATTTCAGTATCACTCTACCGTCGGCTGACTGCGCGGCACGGGAGCACATTTCACATGCCCCATGGTGCCTATCAGTACCGAGGGTCAGCCATTCGTTTTCAGAGCTAAAAGACTCCGTACCTCCTTTTGTCGTCCAATCTTTGACCACAGAGCTACTTCACAAGTTCCGTGATTTTGTACACATTTATACAGACGGTTCGAAGAACAACGACAGAGCCGGATGTGTCATCTATATTGCAAACACAACCGATGGGACAACACACCGATATAGACTACCATCCTACGTTTCCGTATTTCATGCTTAACTATTTGCCTTTACCAGGGCTCTATACATAGCGGAAGAATATCATTACAGGAAAACACTGATTTTGACAGACTCTAAAACTTCACTGGAATATATATCCCACCTCAGGGATCATGATCCAGTGCATCTGCAAATCCTTATCTTATATGGTCGGATCGTACGCACAGGCAACTTTTGTGAATTTACATGGATCCCAGGGCATATGGAGATAAGTGGGAATGTTGAGGCCGACCTGCAAGCTAAAGAGTCGTTGCAAGAACCCGTCAACACTCCATGTCCATTCAACAGAACTATGGTGAAACAATTGGTGGAACCATTCTTCATTAAACATAAAAAATGCGAATGGGAAGCAAAACGAAACCGTTATTTTTACGGCAAGATGGCTGACTCAGGTCACTGGTTAGATAATGGAATACCCCGTGAACTAGAAAAGAAGCTAGCGAGATTACAGTTTGGCCACTCATACCTGACCCAAGCTCATCTTTTAGAGCGAAGATCATCTCCACAGTGTGGAAGATGCGGTGTTCGTCTAACAGTGGAACATATCCTGTTGGAATGCGGAAAATACGCTGTGGACCGCAGACCACTGATTTCGTATTGCGACTCCAGTGCCATCGATTTCAGCATCTCAAATATTTTAGACTGCACTCAACTTGACATTATAAAATTGGTAGTAAGTTTTCTACAGAAATACGATCTGCTAAGGAAAATATAGCATTGGTATAGTGGTCGATATTTTATTGTTTCTACCATTTGAGCTTCAATTATTTCTGTTCGGCATATTGGAATGACCTATATTGACCATATTGGAAACCCACCACTTGCCAATATTCCGGACTCTGACTTGATGTATCTTTTCTTCACCAAGCCAAAGAATAACGCTGTCTTGTCCCTCTCTCCATCTGTTCGTTCTCTGATCCGCTCGATTGGCGACCGCTTGTTTGTTGGTCTCCATTCCTGCCCAGTGTTCGACAGATATTGGGTCGCTCGCTGCTCACGATGTGCCGGCCTAGGGCACAAATCAACGCGATGTACTAGCCGTGTAATTTGTGGTCTCTGCTCTGGTGATCATTCTTCATCTGATTGTCCGTGCTCAGCTCCTTCCAAATGTTGTAATTGTGGGCGCTCGGGCCGGAACCATTCCCATTCTCACTCTTCGTTTGACACTTCGTACCCTTCCTTCACTGCCGTCCGGGATTCCATCCGTCGCCGCACCGCCACTTCTGATTCTGATCTAACTTCGTTGGCTCAATCTCCGCAATCGAATCATTGACTATCCTCTTTTTCCTCATTCTCTCACCTTCTCAATCTATCTCTTCATCACTGCAGTCATCATCTTCACCACCTATGTCTTCATCTCTGGTCAATCTTATTCTTCCCTCTCCTGGATCAGAGCGTATGTATCGCGTCTCCATTGGTTTTGTAAATATTAGATCGTGCCGACATAAAACCGATCATATCTTAAACTTCTGCTCTTCTTATGGCCTTTCCATTCTCTGTCTCGCTGAAACTTGGTTACTTGAGTCAGATGTATCGCTGTTTTCCTCCAACGTATCACCATTAAATTCTCTTCATAAGGCTCGCCCTAATTGTAATTCCTCTGGTGGCGGCGTTGGTTGTATTTTCTCAAACTCTCTCTCCATTTCCCCGATCTTTAGTCCGATTCCCCCTCCTTCTTCATTTGAATTTCTAACCCTTTATCATCATGTTCCTAACCACTCTGCATTCCGCTTACTTATATTATAAAGACACAATCATACCGGCACTTCTTCGCTGTTCCTTGATGAATTTTCCTCTCTCCTTGAGGCTGTCACTACGTCTTTTTCTAGCAATTTCTTGATTCTAGGTGACTTCAATTTTTGGACTGGTTCTCCCTCCCGTAATCCCTACTGCTTAGGCTTTCTCTCTATGCTTGAATCTCATGGTTTGTTTCTTTGCAACTCTTCTCCTACTCATACCTCTGGCCATACCGTTGACTTAATTCTGTCTCCGTCGCCTTTCATCACTTCTGATCGCCATCCTCCGGACGTTCTCACCATTCCTCCAGATCCGTCAATCACCGATCACAGTCTCCTTTTAACATCAATTCCGTTTTCTCCTCCTCCCGTGAATTCTTATTACACTTATCGTAACTATAAGAAATTCGACCCATCCTCGTTCCTACCACTCCTGGATTATTTTCTTCCTGTCCATTTTCTGTACTCACTTTCTCCTGCCGAATTATTTCCGTGTTTGTCTGCTGCTCTTACGTCTATTAATGATTGCATTTTACCCTTCTGACATGCGCTTCTCTTTCTCCTCACCTTCCTCCTTGGTTCAATTCTAATCTCCGTAGCCTTAAATGTTCTCAGCGCCGTCTCGAACGTTATTGGCGACGCTCTCGTTCTTCATCTGATTGGTAATCGTTTTGCTCGGCTCGATCATCTTACATTTCTGCCCTCTCTCTCGCCAAGCGTAACTTCTATAAAACTCGTCTTTCTTTTCTTTCTCGCTCTCCCAAATCTTTATGGGCTACTTTGAATTCTCTCTGTGGTCTTCGTTCGCGTTCTATTTCTTCCACTATAACAGCCTCACAATTTTCTGCCTTCTTTGAAGATAAAGTCAATTCGTTGCTTTCCGTTATTCCTCCTTCATTATCTCCTCTCAGACACATTTCCTCACCTCAGCATATTTCATCATTTAATCATCTTAGTGTGACTGACTTAACTGCCTTTATCTCATCAACTAAATTGTCGTTCTCTCCTTCTGATCCTATAAATTTTAAGGCGATTTCTGAATTGATTCCTTCCCTTTTGCCCTATTTTCTTCATTTGATTCATAGTTCTTTCCCCCATGGCGCTTTTCTCGCTGATACACATGCTACAATCTACCCTATCCTTAAAAAACCCACGTTAGATCCAACTGTTATTAAAAATTATCGGCATATTTCTCTCCTCAGCTTCCCTTCCAAACTTCTTGAATATGCCATCTCTTCTCAACTTTCTCCCTTCATTAACCAGTTTCTAGATCCTTACCAATCTGGCTTCCGTCCTGCATATTCCACTCAGTCTGTTCTTCTCTCTGTAACCAATGTTTTATCCAGCGTTTTATACCACTTCTCTTACCGTCGGTCTGCCTTGCTTGTTCTCCTTGATATGTCTTCTGCCTTTGATTTGGTTAATCACTCTATTCTTCTTCGTGATCTCTCTCATCTTGGTATCTGCTCTAGTGCTCTCTCCCTTCTCAAATCATATCTCAGTGGTCGGACTTATGCTGTGAAATTTAATTCCTGTGTCTCTTCTTCGGTTGCTCTACGTCATGGTGTTCCACAGGGCTCCATTCTTGGCCCTTTGTCATTTAATCTGTACATGCCTTCTCTTTGTCCATTTCTTCGTAAACACTCTATAAGTTTTCATATATATGCTGACGATATTCAGTTTTACATCCCGCTTCCTTTTCATTCTCCTTCCCTGCTCTCTGACGTGCTTTCTGATATTTCTTCTTGGGCCGCAGCTCGCCATCTTCTCATCAACACTTCAAGGTCTGAGTTTCTCTCTCTTCATCCTCCGCGCATTAGTCCTCCGCTGCTCTCAGTTACCCTAGCCGTTACCGTTCGAAATCTTGGTATTATTTTTTATTATTCACTCTCCTTTGTAGATAACATTCGCTCCGTCGCACGCACTTGTCGTTTGATCCTACGTTCACTCTATCCCATTCGTCCCTGTATCGATCAATCTTCATCTATTAAACTTGTTAACTCTCTTATACTCTCTAGATTAGACTATTGCAACTCACTATACTTTAGCTTACCTCGTTCTTCTCTAAAAATACTACAACGCGTTCTTAACCAATCTTGCCGATTTGTTCTTCACCCTACTCCTTGCCGGCATACCTCCAGTTTTCTATTTAAGTTTCGTTGGCTTCCAATTGTCTCTCGTATTCACTTTCGCCTTTGCTGTCTAATCTTCAAACTCCTTCATGATCCTAGTCAACCGCCCTACCTAGTCAATCTTTTAACTCGTTCTGATGCTGTTTCTTCTCGCAGACCTGTTCCCCTCATCTGTCCTCGTGCCACTAATGAATCTTCGTGGTCCTCTAAATCTTTTAATTTCTTCGGTCCGCGCATCTATAAATATCTTCCTTCTCATATTACTTCATCTTCTTCCTCCTGTATCGGTTTCGGACCCCTCCTGTATCGGTTTTGGTGATGAAGATAATGGCGCGTTCGTAAGCATCAAACTTCTCGATGGCCCCAAAATTCAACATAAAGGATGACCCTGGGTAGAACCATGTCTCCGCCAAATAATACACGGAAAAGTCTCCTATGCCTTAATGCTTAGAGACGGCAGCCTACTGGTCCAAAACAAAAACACAACACAAAACTGGTCCTAAACACAAAACCAAAAGCTGACCTAATTGCGAGCTCCAATATGGGCGATTGCGCGGCATCATTCACGCTCCACGAACGGCTCAACTCCAGAAAGGGGTCGATCTACGTTTTTAGCCTTGATCTACGTTTCTCAGCCTGACTGAGATATCCACCGAAGAATTGAAAGACTGGATGTCACCCCTGGGCCTCACCCAAGTCTCCAGACAAAATAACAAACTACACTCTCCCATTCTATGTCTGACTTTTGCAAAACTGAAATGTCCCACGGAGATCAGGCTCGACTATGTGCGATATGAGGTCCGTCCGTGGTTCCCCACACCATCAGTGTGTGGGCGGTGTGGCGAACTTGGACACCGTTAAAAATTTGCTCCAAAGCTGAAGTCTATGCCACATGTGGCTCCATTCCACACGAGGGTACATGTGCTCCCAAGTGCACAAACTGCAAACAAAATCACATCTCAATATCAAAAGAATGTCACGTGTTCATCAAGGAGGCAGCCATCATCAAATTGGCCTACCAGGAGAAGATTCCCTAGGGGAAAGCAAAGGTTATTATCGAAGAGAAAAAGGCGGCAACAGTTGTGCAACAAACACCCCCACCAAACGCTAAAATTCAGACAATACAAAACAAAATGGACGAAAAAATGAAAAACTAGAAGAAAAATTTGAAACCATGTCCGATGCTATCTCCCAGCTAACATCTGTCGTCGAATCACTAGTGTATGTTATAAAACAGTCCAACGAATGCAATAACAACAAAACCACCGACTTAAACAAGACCAACGACTCTGACAACATCTACAATATTGCAAACAGTGATGTATATCGCAAACAGTGATGACATAATCTCTGTAACATATGCCAACAATGATCAACATATCTCACCGACACCAAAGAAGATCAAACTGCAACCTCACCTGCCCATTCACCAACTAATGATCACAACTACTCAGCGACAAGTGATAAAACCATGAGTCAAAAACTCCTCCGAACCGAAAGAGAAGAACAAAAACATATATATAATTTAAAATGAACCAAAACATACAAATACCCAGTTCAACCAATCATTAAACAAACCGTAAAATGAACCCATCTGAAAATGAACTTAATTTTATCCTTCAATGGAACTGAACTGCCGAGGGCTGAATCACAAATGGCACGAACTATGACAAATTTTATCAAACTAACAGCCTTTGGTAGTTTGCCTTCAATATACCTGTTATCTACTGATCAAAATTCAATACCTTCAATATACCTGTTATCTACTGATCCAAATTCTTTCTTAAGTTCATATTATCAAGCATATCAACAGTACTCAGAATCCAACAGACGACAAGGAGGCACGAGTATCCTCATTTCACGCCCAATTCCCCACCATCCTGTCAAAATTTCTGGCACCTTTCAGGTAGTTGCATGCACATTAACACTCCAACAAAAAACACTGACCCTCTCTAGCATCTATATCCCTCCCAGTCAGAACTTCGACATCACACAACTAGAAAAAATGTAATATCACAATTCTCCCTCCCCATAATCCTATGTGCAGATCTTAACGCTGAACATCCCCTCTGGTGATCTCACCTGGCGGATGCCAAAAAGAAAACAATAAAAACACTAATCCAAAATCATAACTTACATATTCTGAACAATGACAAATCTACACGTCTTAATGAATATTCAGGTCACAGTACCCACATCGATGTTTCTATTTGTACACCATCTCTGGCACCATTCCTCTCTTGGAGGTGTATGGATGACTTTCACGGCAGTGATCATATACCTATAGCGATGGCCTATCCTAAAGCTAGCAGTATCACCAAACATTTCGCACGGTGGAAAATCACCCAAGGAAATTGGAGCACCTTCAACGAAATCTTACCCTTGATGACATCCCCTTAAATTATCAATCCATCATTCCGGACATCTCAGAGGCTATCCTAGATGCTGCACAAAAACGGTTCCTTCCATTTCCCAAGGTTCGACTCTTCGCCGAAACTGCCCTTGGTGAAACGAAGAGTGTAAGGAAACCATAACTGCTCGGAAAAGAGACCTGCGATTTTTGGCCAAGATCGCATCTCTCATGTTCTAGACCAACACAAACGTGCCAAGGCTCTTTGCCGCAGAGTCATTCGCTCTGCCAAGCGGGAAAGCTGGAAAAATCTAACGGGAGCTTTGAACTACCGTACCCCCCTTTCCAAAGTATGGCATCTCGTTCGTGCTTTTCAAAATGTCAACCAAAAATCCATCTCACCTCCTGTAATGGAAATGAACAATATCGTGATCACTAACCAAATGATAGTTCTGAATCAACTGGGTAACTACTATTCCGCACTAAGCGAATCTACGGCAAATTATCCACACTTCGTTCCAAGTACTGCTGTAGCGCGGAGTTGCGCGTATAGTGACCGCCTAGCCCGGACGTAATCACTGCAATCGTAAGAGCCCCACAGAGGGTGCGCGCGAGGTAGTGTTCGCCGCGAATATTCGGGTTCTCCACCCGGACGATCCTGCTGTTCCCGCACGCGACAAAAGGGCCACGAAAGGCGCGCGGGAAGCAGCGAAGCGCCGCTACTAGTTGCGCTCCCGAGCAACCGGCAAAGCATTATATACTCCACCCAAAAAGGTATTGAAACATCAGTTATCACAGAAAGCAATATACGAGTAGCTTTGTCCATCATGATACTGTCTGGATATTCAAGTGTCCCCAATAGGAAGTTGTATTGGCGTCGAGACGGTGATGTATTCAACGCTCTGGTGACTCAAGGTATGCGAAGAGATGTCTTTAAAAATCTACTACGAAGATTACATCTTGCACACAACTCCAAAATAAGTGTGGAGAAACCAGATCCCTATCACAAAGTTCGGCCGGTTTTTGAAATAACAAATAAAAACAACAAGCTAATCTTACCTCCGGAGGAACTTTCTATTGATGAATGTATGGTACCCTACTACGGCCATCATCCTACAAAACAATGCATCAGGAGCAAACCTGTGCGATTCTGCTTCAAACTGTGGAGCATATGTACGTCTGACGGTTTCATGCTTCACTCGGAACCTTATTGTGGGTCAGCGACACAATTGGACAGTTCCGGACTTGGACAAGCAGCAGATGTAGTGTTGGGACTCGTTTCGAAATGTCAACTGAATCCTGGCCACCATGTCACATTTGACAACTTCTTTTCTTCTGTGTGTCTTTTGGAGCAGCTTTCCACGATGGGCATTGGAGGGACATGCACTATCAGAGAAAATCGAGTGCCAAAAGATTCACTTTTGATGCACAGCAGCATGGTGAATAAACAGAACCGAGGCTATGTCACACCAGTTTTTGTTGATGACCTCTCTTTAGTGAGATGGAAGGACAACAAAGCTGTCACAGTTATCAGTAACAAGCACGATGTAGAGCCGCTCCATAAGGTAGGACGTTGGAGCAAGGAGAACAAAAAGAACATTATTATCGATATGCCTGATGCCGTAGCTACATACAACAAACACATGGGAGGAGTCGACCTTCATGGCCAGTTCAGGCTTCATGGCAACATGTCGCCAACTATAGAGTTCGTATAAGATCAAAGAAGTGGTGGTGGCCTTTGTTCATATGGAACATAAATTCTTGTGTTGTCAACGGATGGCTTCTTTACAGAAAACTGGGATATGATCTCCCACTCCTAGATTTCATGCGTCAATGTGTGATGGAAACAATAACAAACCATGGCACAGGCTCATCACGGCCCGGTACTCGACCCCTACCAATGGTAGGTACGGCGGCCGGAAGCAATGTACGCTGGGAAGCAACTGGACATTGACCAGAGAAAGCTAGCAACAAATATGGCCGCTGTCGTCCTTGTTCCAGGAGGTCGGCCTATATGTGTGTAAAATGTAAAGTTCCATTGCACCCAGAATGAATACAAGAATCCCACACCAGATGATTTTATAGAGCAAATATTTAATTGATTATATATATAACCAGAAAATATGTTTTTGGTTGATGTTTGTTCAGTATGTTTGTTCTGGGCTCTATACCGTGCTTATTACTCATGACTATGACGGCTTTGATGTCATTCCATCTCACTAAATATGTATATATATATATATATATATATATATATATATATATATATATATATATATATATATATATATATATATATATGTGTGGTTTTGCCGTGTAGACGCTTTGTATATATGACTATTTGTGTTTATGTATAGAGTGATGAGGAGACACGTTGTTTGTGTTTATTGTCGTTTGATGGTGTTACCAGTGTGTTAGCTGATTATATGTATGTGATCAATGGGCGGGGCTTAGAGGGTGCGGGAAGTAATGGGGCAGTGCGGGGGTAGAGTGTGTGGCGTGAGCGTGGTGCGGTTATTGTTGCGAGCGTGGAGTGCTTTGAGCTGTTGAATTGTGAGAATTTGCAGGTGAAGTTTTTATTGTATTAATTGTTTGCTTTCTGTCTCATCGCATTGTTCAACCTCATTCGTATTCGGTCATCTAATACATCTCAAAACCACAATATATAAATGCATATTTTTGTCATTGAAATATAATAAATATAGCTTCATAAACTTTCATGTGTAAATGCTTATATGTATCGTATTCGGTCATCTAATACATCTCAAAGCCACAAGCTAACCGGCCATAATGGCAAAAATATCTCACGATATGATCAGGGCGTTTACCGGCGATGGAGACGTTGTGGCGTGGTTGAAGAAAGCAACGTTGGTAGCAAAGCTGCAAGGTGTATCTGACCTAGCCAGTTTCATTCCGCTGTATCTTGAGGGGGATGCGTTAGCGCTATATTTAGAGCTGTCTGAAGAGGCCCAGGACAATGCTGATCAGATTCAGCAAATGCTGATTGGAGCATTCACGGATGATGCGTTCACGGCGCATATAAAGTTGTGTGAGAAAAGATGGAGTGGCGAATCTGTTGATGTATATGCCAATGAGATCAGAAGGTTGGCTGGACTGGTCAGTTTCGATAGTGCAGGTGTTGAGCATGCAACGAGACTCGCGTTTGTGAATGGTTTTCCTGCCGACATCAGTCACGCTTTAGCGTTTACCAAATGTTTTAAAGATGACGACCGGCGAGTTGATTGCCCATGCCCGTGTGTTGGCTGCTAATAGAGCCGTGAATGTGGTGACCGCCGGTGAGGCGGTCAGTGGGAGCAGGGAATCACAGCTGCGAGATATTGCTGCTCCGCGAAGATTCACCGGACGATGCTTCGTGTGTGGAGGGCCTCAAATGGCACGCTACTGTAGCAAACGTAAACCAATCGTGTGTTATCGGTGCGGAAAAGACGGACACAAGTCATTTGAATGCAAGTCGGAAAACTTGAGTGGGGTGGCTTGTGCGCCAGCAGTCACTCCAATGAGCCAATAATGGCGCAATCGTCAGGCCTGCCAATTATTGACGTAACGATAGATGAGATGAAGGCGAAGGCATTGATTTATACTGGTTGTTCAGCTGTGGTCGTAAAAACGAGCTTTGTAAAATATATTGACGGTGAATGTGTGATGCTCGCGTTTGATGGTAGACAAGTGAAGTGTAGAGGTGAAGCGTGGATTACAGTGGGAGTACAGAATGAGTATGTGAAAGTGAAGGCCATAGTGGATGATGAGTTTGTTAGCAACATTGATATTGTGGTTGGAATGGATTTGATCAATCATTTGGGTGGAGTGACTGTGAGTGAGAAATCTGCTCGATTCGGACAACAGTCATGTTGTGCAATGGAGATGAAGTGTGACAGCGTGCCAGTACCAAATGTGCGTGAGAAAAACAGTATAAATGATGGTCCGCGAAATCTGAGCATCGAGGATCAAGATTTTCGCGCGTCGTTTGATGGTGAAAGGTGGGAAGTCGAATGGTTAACGAAGTTGCAGAATCCGGTACTAACAAAGAAAGTATGTTGTTACGATAGGACACTTGATGATGCTGTAAGGGAAGAATTTGATGCCGAGGTGCGTAGGTGGGTTGACGAGAAGATTTTGGTGCCTTGATTGCCACACATTACAGTGTGTTTCGGTCTCAACAAATGCAGCAGCTGATGGGGCGGTGGAAAATCATGCCATTTTATCGCGCTGCATACCGCCCAAGCGGCAATGGTATCGTCGAGCGCCATCACCGCACCGTAAAAGCGCTTGCTGAGAGAGCACAGGTACCACCAACAACGGCCGTGTTTTGGTACAATGTGTCACCCAGAGTTGGTGTGGAGCCCACGTCTATTCCTCATCGTAATGTGCATAACTATGAGTGGCGGCATCCATGCATAGAGACTACATCAGAGAGCAACCAAGAGAGATGTTCGGTGGAAATTGGTGAAGAAGTCTGGGTGAAGCCGGCGGACGGACGGTGCACTTCACAATGGAACAGGGGTACCGTGGCTGGTGTTCATTCGCGGAATAATGTGTCGGTTGACGGCATTCCACGTCATGTTTTGGATATACGTACTGTTGTTGTTGAGTCGATCGGCGAAACTGAAGACGAAGATCAAAGTGTCGGAGATGAACAGGCTGACCATGAGCCGGGAAGTGATCGACTTCCTCGTCGGTCCGGAAGAGAAAGGCGGGCTCCTGAGTGGATGAGCGACTACACGGCGTAGTGATCTTTATATCAAGGGGAGGTGTGGTTTTGCCGTGTAGACGCTCTGTTTATATGACTATTTGTGTTTATGTATAGAGTGATGAGGAGACACGTTGTTTGTGTATATTGTCGTTAGATGGCTGTGGCGTACGCGTATGTTCAGTGTATGCACAATGTGTTCAATGTGTTCAATGTAGAGGGCGCCACAGATGGTGAGCCATGGCCTTGCGGCAGTCAGGAGTCAGTCGTGCAATACACACGTTACATGGTGTCAGAAGCTCTGAACCCGTGACTGTATACTCCTTCTGGCGCGATGTCGTGTCGCCAGCCCCCTGAATTGGATTTTCATTCTGCTTCGCTGGCCACTACCTGGCGTGTGTGGCGTCGTGACTGGCAATATTTCGCTGCTGCTAAAGAGCTGTCGGATAAACCCGTGTCGGTTCAGGTGGGAACCTTCTTTAATTGTGCCGGTCGTGAGGCTCAAGAAGTGGCCACCCACTTCGCGTGGACAGAGGCAGATGGTCTTCCTGCTCTACTTGATTATTTCGAAAAATATTGTTCGCCGCAGCAGAACGTTGTGATGGAGCGGTTCCATTTTTACCAGCGCAGTCAACAGCCGGGAGAGAGTGTGGCGACATTTGCTGCTTCTCTGCGCGCTCTGTCTGCGTCCTGTGATTTTACTGATCGTGACGGCATGCTCCGTGACCGTCTCGTTATGGGTATCTTGGACAAGTCTACCCAGCAGACGTTGTTGAAGGTACCAACTCTTTCGTTGGATGTGGCATTACAGACGGCTCTGGTTGAGGAAACTGCCCGTCGGGGACAGAGTATTATGGCCAATATGGATTCTCCTGCTGCCGATTTGTGCCGTTTGTCGCCGTCTTCACTGGGTGTGCGTACCGGCGCTCGTTCGACCCCGACAGCTGAGGTGCGGCCCTGTCGGTTCTGTTCACGTCACCACGAGATGCGCCGCTCTGCCTGTCCGGCGTGGAACCGTTTTTGCCGGGTGTGTGATCGCCGTCATCATTTTGCCGGCAGTGTGGAGTGTCCTGGGTCCGCCCCTGCACGTACTACTGCGCAGCGGCCGGTGCACGCGCCGTCGTCGACAGGGCGCCCCGCTGCCGGGGGTCGTGGGGGCTGGGCCCGGTCGTCCGACCGTCGTGTGCTGTCCGTGCAAGCTGACAATGCTGGCGAGGTGCAATTGGATACGAGCGCAATTGGTTATGCTGCACTGCAGACTGGTACGCTTGATTCTGCTGATGCGTTCAATGTTGCAGAAGACCGCAATTCTCGCAGCAGCAAAGCATTTAAAACTTTGTACACGCTTGACGGTAACTGCGTAAAGTTTCTTATAGATTCGGGATCTGAATCGAATGTTTTATCTTTGAGTGATTATGTTCGTGTCACTGGCGATGTTGAGCGTACATCAGTGCGCCCCTGTCATACTGTTTTACGTATGTATAATGGTGTTGTGGTTCCGACAGTAGGTAAAGTTTGTGTGTGTTTTAAAAATGTGCGCAATTCCCGTCTGCATTCTGTCATGTGTCATCTGGTAGATATGTTAGTGTTTCCGGTGCTGAGCTTGCGTTCGTCTGTTTCGTTAGGACTCATCACCCTGCTCGATTGTGACCCGCTGGATTATGTTCCCGATCCTTCCTGCACTCCTGCTGCCGCTGACTCTGTTGGCTCCCCACGTTCTTCTCTTTCTGATCGGGATGCTGTTGTCGCTGAGTTTGCTGATGTTTTTGGGGATAATACAGTTGGTCTAGTTTGCCAGGACTATGAGATCCGTGTCGACTCCAGCGTTCCACCAGTGGTGGAACCTCCGCGCAGAATACGCATTCACCTTCGTGACAAACTGCATGAAAAACTTGACACTCTGGAACGCCAGGGTGTAATTAAAAGGGTTGTCGAGCCCACAGAGTGGGTGTCCAATTTAGTGATTGTGTCAAAGCCATCCGGTGATATTCGGTTGTGTTTGGACCCCCGGTCGTTAAATAAAGCAATTCTTCGGGAGCATTACCCCACACCTACTGTCGATGATGTTTCATATCGTATTTCCGGCTCTCGAGTGTTCTCGCTGTTGGATGCTAAGTCAGCATTTTTGCAAGTCGGATTGTCGGATGCGTCGTCTCGCCTCTGTTGTTTTCATACTCCGTTCGGTCGGTATCGATGGCTTCGTTTGCCGTATGGCACTTCTTGCGCGCCAGAGATTTGGCAGCGAATCATGCATGAGATGGTGGCTGATTTGCGTGGTGTCGAGGTCATTGCTGACGATTTTTTGGTTTGCGGTAAGGGAAACTCTTATCAAGCTGCTTTGGCTGACCACGAAGCCAATCTTCTGGCGTTTCTGAAGCGTGCTCGTTCCCGAAATCTACGGCTAAATGGGAGTAAGTTCCGGTTTCGAGTGCCAAAAATTATGTGGATGGGTCATTTGTTTGACAGTTCCGGTATGCGACCAAGCACGAACAAAGTAGAAGCTGTCACTCAGCCCCTGTCCTGCAAACAAATCTGAACTCAAACGATTTCTCGGCATGGTAGCCTATCTGTCGCGTTACATTCCGAATGTTTCGACCATTTTGTCTCCTCTTCATCAGCTCACGTGTGAAAAGTATGCTTGGCACTGGAGTACAGCGTGCCAGCAGGCTTTTGACGTTGTTAAGAACAAGTTAGTAACTGCTCCTGTGCTGGCTTATTACAGCCCGTCCTTGCCTGCAGTTGTTCAATGTGACGCTTCCAGTACTGGACTGGGCGGTGTTCTGCTGCAAAACGGCCAGCCGGCGATTTATTGTTCACGATCGCTAACTGCTACGGAGCGTTCTTACTCACAGATTGAGAAGGAGCTGTTAGCAGTTTCGTTTGTAATGAACCGTTTGGATCAATTTGTATATGGCCGCCCGGTGACCGTTCATACCGACCATAAGCCACTGGTAGCTCCGCAATAATTCGTTGTGTGATGTGCCTCTTCGTTTACAGCGGATGTTTCTCGGGCATCAGCGCTACGATTACACACTTGAGTACCGCCCAGGTACTCAGGTGCCGGTGGCCGATGCACTCAGTCGTGTTCATTCCACGCTAACTGCGGCACCACTCGTCAGGTGTGTTCACGCTGTCGAACTGGAAACTATTCATCTCAGTTCGGGCCTCGCCGCTTCTCCTGAGCGGCTAGCTGTTTTCAAGCAGGCTACTGCTGATGACGTTCAGCTGCAGCACGTGATTTCCTATATTCGTGATGGTTGGCCAGATAGTCGCTCTAGGTTAGCTTTTGGTGTTAGTGTCTATTGGCCTTTCCGCGATGAGTTGACCACTCAAGACGGATTAGTTTTCAAATCTGGTAGTTTGGTTGTTCCGCCATCCCTCCGCAAAGATGTTCTTTCGCGTTTACACAGATCTCACATTGGAATGCTGTCGGTGCTGCGAATTGCTCGCGAAAATATTTTTTGGCCAGGGATGTCGTCGGCAATTAAAGACATGATTTCCCGCTGTCCTATATGTTTGGCGCATCGTCCAAGCCAATCGGCAGAACCACTGTTGTCTCACGAGTTGCCGGAACGCCCCTGGCAAAAACTCGCTGCTGATCTGTTCGAATTTGCAGGTCGCCACTACTTGGTAGTGGTCGACTATTTTAGCAACTACGTGGAAGTTGATCGTCTTATTCAGGTGACAACTGCTTCTGTTGTCAATTGCTTGCTGGTTCAGTTTGCGCGTCATGGAATACCAGAAGTTTTAGTCACCGATAACGGTCCTCAATTTGCCTCTGAGGAGTTTCGCCGATTCACTCGATCTGCGGACGTTGTTCATATCACCTCTAGTCCCAGATATCCTCAGTCTAACGGCAAAGCTGAGAACGCGGTTCGTACTGTCAAGACGATATTCAAGAAGGCCGCTTCGGCGAACGAAAATCCTTTCTGGGCGTTAATGATGTGGAGGAATACTCCTAGCGAAGGCACCCGTTATTCACCGTCTCAGATACTCTTTGGACGTCAATGCCGCACTACTTTACCAGTGCGTCGGCAGGCGCTCTTGCCCACGCCGGCGGATGGCGTTCAGGAACGTTTGCATCGTCAGCGAGTTCGTCAGCAGATCGTTCATGATGCCAGTCCTGGTGTTCGTCCTCTACCACCAATAGCGGTTGGTTCAGCTGTAAGAATGCGCCTGCCAGGGTCCAAGTTATGGTCGCCGGGCGTATGCGTCAGAGTTTTGCCTTTTCGGTCTTATATTGTGGAGCTGAATGGTAATCGGTACCGACGCAACCGGCAACAACTATTGGCTACAGGGGAGACTCCTCCACTGATTGTCACCTCACCTCCTCCTACCTCACCCGCTCCGCCACCAGTCCATTCTGTCAACCCTCCTGATGCGGATGCTGCTAGTTCTGTGTCGCCGCCGCTGCGCCGATCCACCCGCGAGCGGCGTCCTCCAGCGTACCTGGCGGATTATGTTCAGTGAATTTTCGTTGTTTTTTTCTCGTATATGTTTGTGTTCGTGAGGAAGGGAGATGTGGCGTACGCGTATGTTCAGTGTATGCACAATGTGTTCAATGTAGAGGGCGCCACAGATGGTGAGCCATGGCCTTGCGGCAGTCAGGAGTCAGTCGTGCAATACACACGTTACAATGGCGTTACCAGTGTGTTAGCTGATTATATGTATGTGATCAATGGGCGGGGCTTAGAGGGTGCGGGAAGTAATGGGGCAGTGCGGGGGTAGAGTGTGTGGCGTGAGCGTGGGGCGGTTATTGTTGCGAGCGTGGAGCGCTTTGAGCTGTTGAATTGTGAGAATTTGCAGGTGAAGTTTTTATTGTATTAATTGTTTGTTTTCTGTCTCATCGCATTGTTCAACCTCATTCGTATTCGGTCATCTAATACATCTCAAAACCACAATATATAAATGCATATTTTTGTCATTGAAATATAATAAATATAGCTTCATAAACTTTCATGTGTAAATGCTTATATGTTACAGTAACATGATCTTCAAAATTTGAAGCCAAGTTTGAATGAAATAGTGACATTTAAATTCAATCAAACTCGGAATGTAATAAGAATAATATGTTTTTGAGTATAAGTCTCACTTATATGTTTTTTTTCTCAATGTTCTGAATGATGCTCAAAAAGTTAAAGAATGTACTGTTTTTTTGTCTATGTCACTGCCCAGTGGCAACTATAGTTGCCAGTCTCAAAAACCTTGTTAAAACATTTTTTCTACAAAACTTCGTGAACATGCAGAAAGTGCCCCAGAAATATCATTTCTTGAAAAAATCTAAAAAATTAACATTTCGAAATTCTCGGCATTAATCGGTTAACCTACTTACGTCTGATATTCGTCTTGGATACTCAAATAATCAACTCACTGTGGCTGTATTCATCGACTTAACATCAGCTTTCAATCAGGTGTAAAAATTATCCCTCATCTCACTTCTGAAGTCTCATGGTCTGCTGGTTCACCTCCTCCAATTCATTCACGGGTACCTGAACGGGTATCATTCACGGGAACTTTTCAGATTCGAACTTCCTCTCTATCGAACACATTCATTCAAAGCAATGGCGTAGTGCAGAGAGGAGTACTTTCACCCACTCTTTTTCACATCGCTAGGGAACAAGTTACTAATCAACTACTCAGCAGTGTAAAACATACAACTTATGCCGATGATGTAGCCTTCTGGCCCTCAGGAAAAAACCTAAACGACCTTCTGGAAAGAATTCAACTGCCCCTCTTCCAGATGCAAAATCAATGCTCTATTTTCGGCTTAACCATATCCACGACCATGACATCAGCAATGATATTGTGAGAGTGTTAAGGCAGCAAATGTTTGTCGCGTACATGTGGCTTCATCTTCCCTCAATGCGTCCCGTTAGCGACGGTCTCGTTATGCGGTGTTTGTATGTTTGTGTGCGAGTTGGCCACGGTGGCGTATTATAGGGGAATTGGCGTGCGAGAGAGAGGGTTGTTTTGAATAGTTTGCCTCCCGTGGGGTCGAGCGGAACAAGAGAAGCAGTGCGCATAGTGAGTCGGTGTGAGATGGTATGTTGAGTCGCATGGGAGTTTTAGTAGTCGTTGTGTGAGCGTCGTGGAGTGTGTGTCGGTGTGCGGTGTCTTGTGGGAGCGCGTGGGGCTGCAATGCCCCCGCGCGCCCGTCTTCTTATACATCACATCATCTTGTGTACCATGCTACCGGTCCCGCCGACAAATGGGACGTTTTCATCAGCATCTACAATGCGCAGCTGGACGTTGTAGCCCCAGTTACCAATATCAAACTACCTACCACCGAAGCGCCACCTTTGACCTGCTTAACAAGAAGACTTGCGTGAGAGGCGAAATGCTCTACATGGCTCAATCAGAGCTCTCTACAAGCAACTGAGCCGACAATGCGTCCATCCGAACTGACATGCGCAACAAACTTGAGCATGACCTCTGCACCGGGAAACCTGCTGACATGTGGAAGATATTGCAACCGGTAATCGGCAGGAAGAGTGAGACTGTGTTCCCCAGTGCTACATCCGATGAATTGAACACATATTACACAAATGTTGGTCCTAAAACTGCAGCCAGTGTGCCTAAGTCAACCAGTCGACTTCCTAGAATATATACCGCAGCTTTCCAGGTCCAGCCGATCAGCATAAAACTCTCTGGAAAACAGTCAGCCACATGAAGCCCTCCACTTCGACTGGACTGGTTCAGTATTAAAATGTTGAAAGACTACTTTCCCGTCATAGGCCATCCAGTGCTCGAGGTAATAAACAGCAGCCTGCAATCTGCCATTGTAATCAGCCTGCAGTCTGCCGCCCTGCTGGAAGCGTGCTCTGGTGATCCCCATCCTAAAATCACCGACGAACACTGCTGATCCAAAAAACACCAGGCCAATCAATACTGCCAACTATCATGCGAGTGGTCAAGCGCATTGTGCAAAAACAACTTTCATACTACATGCGCTCTAGTGGTTTTCTCAATTATGCCCAGCAGGGCTAGAGAACCGGAACCTCTACAGAAACTGATTTGCACACCACCACTGATCAAAGTTTACAAAGCCATGGAATCACAACAAATTACACTTATTTGTGCCCTCGATATGTCGAAGTGTTCCGATGTCATACCACACGGAGCCCTGCTGGACAAGTTGGCCGTCTATGGCGTAGACGCCCAATGGTTCAGTAGCTACCTGGACGGCCATACCCAGCAGGTGCGTATGCGTTTGAGTGACGGAAACACTACTTTATCCGAACCAAGGCGCAATAACATGGGAGTGCTCCAAGGGGGCTCACTGAGTTGTTTGCTGTTTAGCATTTACGCCAACGACATTAACTTGTGTGTGAATGATCGCGACCGTAGAATAATCCAGTATGCTGATGACGTCCAAGTTGTGATCAGCGGCTATAAGCGTGATCTGGATGGTCTTGTTGCCAAAATGGAGTCTGCTCTGGCCGCCATCACTAACTGGTGCTGCAACAATGGCATGAAACTCAACGCTGCCAAGACTCAGCGAATGGTTTTCAGCTCTCGCCAGTTGCACAAGAATGTACCACAAATTGTTGTCAGCTTTAATAGTGCAGATATATTTGCAAAGACCAATTTAAAAATATTGGGCATCACCTTAGACCAGCACTTAGATTTTGAAAAGCACATTACAACAATGGTCGGTAAGTATTGTGGTATACTAACTGGCTTAATTCACATAAAACACGTAATACCACGATCATGCATCAAACCCGTGATTGAGTCCCTTGTCTTATCCACAGTAACATACTGTGTCAGTGTATACGGTACATGTGGTGTCACCGTTTTGCATCGTGTACAAAAATGATCAATTTCTGTGCTCGAGTGATCAGCGGTCGGCGCAAGAGAGACCGCATTTCTGACGTCGTGTACGAGTTGGGCTGATTAACTATACATCAGATGAGTGACCACGCGCGGCTGTGTCTCATCAAAAAGCTGATGATACACGGATAGCCCGAGATCCTGGCCAGCACGCTCCAGCAGGCTGTCGACCACCCTCAAAACCTGCGCCGCGTAGATGAGCTTTACCCTGTCTGTTGGCGCACCAACGCTGGAAGACGTTGATTAGCGGTTGGTGGCGCCGTCTTGTTCAACAAGCTGACTCCCACTCTCCATCAGAGCTCGCTTATCAAAGAATTCAGTGACGAATTGCGCACAATTTTACTCAATTCTACTGAATCGACGACAAAACTTTAATCACTGATCACTAGTTTTACTTGTTTACTGTTGGTTTCAATCGATTACTGTTTTATTGTTTTGTATGTTTACGTGTTACGTGACTTAAATTCGAATGATTTTATTACTTGAAGCTTTAGTTTCAACATCTATTACTTTTTCATCTACGACTGATAAAAACTGACGTGAAAACATGAAAAACCTTTTTTTCTTCACCTTTTTACTGATGGATGGTTTCAAAAATACATGTCTATGTCTACCATCTTCATCTCAGAACAACACGCCATCTTTCAATCATTACACTTAGCGGAACACCTCCGAATTGCCCAAATTTGTATTGTGTTAGACTCCAAATCAGCTCATCAGTGTCTTTTGCACCCTTCTAATAGTTTATCTTCACGTTCTTCTTCGATTCGATTCGATATTTGTGTTTATGGGGTGCACCGGCCTCTGGGACCATACGGCAACCCCCAGTCTAATTACAGCCAAAACACCCTAAAATGGTGGACATGAGGAATGGAATGATGAAATAAATAAGTGTGATACTGGACAAAATGAATGTGAAAGTCGAGACATAAAACTCAATAAATAATTATAAAAGGCAAAAGCCGTAAAAACTCAAAAAGGCGGCCATCAATGACCGCCGACTGCTCCTGTCCTAGAACCTCGACAATAGTCCGAACGGATCCAAGACAGCGTTGACGCGCCTCTGAGAATGATGGACATTCCACCAGGATGTGTTGCACGGAGAGACGTGCATTACATGCGCTGCACGTGGATTCAGGTTGTCCGAGTAGAAGATGGCGATGCGTGTCGTACATGTGACCCACACGCAGACGACAGAGTGCCACCTCCTCGGACCTCTACCGGCGATAAGAGCACATCCAATGTCCAATTTCGGGCTTCACTGCTTTTAGTTTGTTAGTACCACATTCGTCACAGGAGAGCTGCCAGCGAGAACGGATAAAACGATGTATGATAGGATAAAAGTCCGAATACGGAATGGGAAAGTTAAGATAAAACGAATAAAAGTCTCGTTCAGCAGCTCTTTTTGCGGCTCTGTCAGCTCGCTCGTTGCCCAAAATACCAATATGGGCCGGAATCCAGCAGAACTTTACACGCTTGCCCTGGTGGTGGATGATGTCAAGAGAGATAAAAATCCTCTGTGTTAGAGGATGTAAGGAGAAAGACGATAATAAAGTTAAAGTACTAAGGGAGTCAGATAAAACTAAAAACAATGAAAAAGAAGATGAGCGAATAAAAACCAGGGCCAGCAGGATAGCGTGAAGCTCAGCCGTGTAAATGGAGGCGCTCGGTGGCAGCGTGCTCGAGCGGCACGTACCTCCACTTACAAACGCACAACTCACACCACTGGCCGACTTAGATCCATCAGTGTACATGGCAGTATACCGTCCGTAAGAATGAATTCGCTCCAGTGTGTTTGAGCGAAGCTCACTGGGCACTGTACGGTGAGCTGCTAGCGAGACGTCAACCTCGGGTGTGACCAATTCCCAGGGTGACTCTGCCGTGTATGCTTGTCTGAGGACGTCGTTAGCACCCATCCCGCATGACTCCAGCAGTGCCTTCATTTTGCTGCAAAACAGCACAGAACACTGAGGTCCTGGAAGGTGCTGCTGCTCAGGCACATGCTGGGAAAATACCACGTCATACGCAGGGTTTTCATGGGTGCTTGCCAGCTTGCAAGAATAACGCATGCCCAGCTCTTGACAACGGAGCACCAGCGCAGCCTCATCAGCCTCAACAAGGAGGCTGACGATTGGCGACGTGCGAAACGCGCCGGTGGCAATGCGTATCCCTGCGTGGTGTATCAATGCGTATCCTGCGTGGTGTATCAATGCGTGGCGTATCAATGCGTATCCCTGCGTGGTGTACGACATTCAACCGGCTTTTTGCTGACTCCGAAGCCAGATCATATACGATGCTTGCGTAATCGAGACGCGACCTGACTAACGAGCGGTACAGAAGGAGAAGGGACTGTCGATCTGCTCCATACCACATGCGGGAAACAGTCTTCAGCACATAAAGTGCCTTTACATGTGACATGTGGTTCTCAGCTGTGAAATATGGTCGGTGCAGGTCAAGCGCGAGTCCAACGTGACCCCTAAAAACCGAACCGTGCGTTTGAATGAGACAGCACTGCCGTACAATTCCACTTCCATGTCAGGGCAGGCACCTCGACGGCGGCAGAAGTGTATACCGACCGTTTTGGACGTCGAGAAGCGGAAGCCGTTACGCGTTCCCCAAGTCTCTATTTTATTCACCGCCAGCTGCAGTTGACGTTGGACAGCAACAGTGCTGCGGGAAAAACACCATACGGCGAAGTCGTCCACAAATAGAGACCGTCCAATCGAGGGAGGCAAATGATCGTCAATGTCGTTGATCATTATGGCAAAAAGGGCCACGCTGAGCACACTACCCTGTGGAACGCCTTCTGCCTGATCGAACGGACGAGACAGGGAGTTCCCCACACGCACACAGAATGTGCGGTGTAAAAGGATAGCGTGAAGCTCAGCCGTGTAAATGGAGGCGCTCGGTGGCAGCGTGCTCGAGCGGCACGTACCTCCACTTACAAACGCACAACTCACACCACTGGCCGACTTAGATCCATCAGTGTACATGGCAGTATACCGTCCGTAAGAATGAATTCGCTCCAGTGTGTTTGAGCGAAGCTCACTGGGCACTGTACGGTGAGCTGCTAGCGAGACGTCAACCTCGGGTGTGACCAATTCCCAGGGTGACTCTGCCGTGTATGCTTGTCTGAGGACGTCGTTAGCACCCATCCCGCATGACTCCAGCAGTGCCTTCATTTTGCTGCAAAACAGCACAGAACACTGAGGTCCTGGAAGGTGCTGCTGCTCAGGCACATGCTGGGAAAATACCACGTCATACGCAGGGTTTTCATGGGTGCTTGCCAGCTTGCAAGAATAACGCATGCCCAGCTCTTGACAACGGAGCACCAGCGCAGCCTCATCAGCCTCAACAAGGAGGCTGACGATTGGCGACGTGCGAAACGCGCCGGTGGCAATGCGTATCCCTGCGTGGTGTATCAATGCGTATCCTGCGTGGTGTATCAATGCGTGGCGTATCAATGCGTATCCCTGCGTGGTGTACGACATTCAACCGGCTTTTTGCTGACTCCGAAGCCAGATCATATACGATGCTTGCGTAATCGAGACGCGACCTGACTAACGAGCGGTACAGAAGGAGAAGGGACTGTCGATCTGCTCCATACCACATGCGGGAAACAGTCTTCAGCACATAAAGTGCCTTTACATGTGACATGTGGTTCTCAGCTGTGAAATATGGTCGGTGCAGGTCAAGCGCGAGTCCAACGTGACCCCTAAAAACCGAACCGTGCGTTTGAATGAGACAGCACTGCCGTACAATTCCACTTCCATGTCAGGGCAGGCACCTCGACGGCGGCAGAAGTGTATACCGACCGTTTTGGACGTCGAGAAGCGGAAGCCGTTACGCGTTCCCCAAGTCTCTATTTTATTCACCGCCAGCTGCAGTTGACGTTGGACAGCAACAGTGCTGCGGGAAAAACACCATACGGCGAAGTCGTCCACAAATAGAGACCGTCCAATCGAGGGAGGCAAATGATCGTCAATGTCGTTGATCATTATGGCAAAAAGGGCCACGCTGAGCACACTACCCTGTGGAACGCCTTCTGCCTGATCGAACGGACGAGACAGGGAGTTCCCCACACGCACACAGAATGTGCGGTGTAAAAGGAAATTGTGCACGAACCTCCCCATGTTGCCTCTGACACCACAGCGATTCAGTTTGCGAAGAATGCCATGTCGCCATGTGGTGTCATATGCCTTCTCGATGTCAAAGAATATCGCCCCGACGTGGTGACCTCGCGCGAAACTTTCACGTACGCGAGAGTCAATGGTCACCAAGTGGTCTAACGTTGAGCGACCCTGGCGAAATCCGCACTGAGCATCATTGAACAGCCGACCGCGTTCCAGAAACCATACCAGCCGTCTGCAAACCATTTTCTCAAACAGTTTGCAGAGACTGGAGGTCAGCGATATCGGCCGATAGTCAGACGGGTGATCGCCCGATTTGCCCTGTTTTGTAATGGGTATCACGATTGCCTGTCGCCAGGAGGCTGGAAACTGCCCACCATTCCACAGATCATTGAAGACCTGCAGCAAGGTGGACAGCACTGCGGGCGACAGACGTTTCAGCATGAGGTTGTGAACCTCATCAGGGCCTTCAGCCACATCGCGAATCGATCGCAGGGCTGTTCTCAGCTCAGATGCAGAAAAAGCACTGTTGATTGGCAGCTGACAGTTGGTGGAGAAATAAACGGGTGATCTCTCGCACTGCTGTTTGATCGCCGCAAAATCAGGATCGTCTACGTTTGCACGACAGCGCTCCGCTAAATATCGGCCAATTTCGTCAGCAACATGCTCCGGATTTATCACGTCCACGCCACTGATGTTCAGAGAAGGCAGTGGCGTGGGACGGTACTTCCCAGAGATGCGCTTTATACGGTCCCATATGGTGGATATAGGACAATGCCGATTAATGCTGGACACATAGGACACCCACGAGGCCCTCTTCCCCTCGCGAAAGGTCCATCGAGCTTGTGCGTGAGCGTGGCGAAAGCAAAGCATGTTTGCCACCGTGCTATTGCGCCGGAAGCGACCCCAGCAACGACGTCGCTCTCGCAACGCCGCAGAACACGCGTCTGTCCACCAAGGAACAGGACGCCGCCGGGGACGCGATGCCGTACGCGGAATGCTCTGTTTGGCACAGGTGACAATGGCCTCAGTAAAATCTTCGACGCTGGGTCGAAGTGTGGGGTTGCCCATGGCTTCCAGTGTCAAGCAATCATAGCGGACCCAATCAGCTCGTTTGAAATTCCATCTCGGTGGTCGTGTTCCCAACCTAGGTACTTCATTGAGAAAGATCCTACGTTCTTCTTCGTTCACGATTATGGCGGAGTGTTGTTACGTTTGTGCTGGCTCTTCTGAGGACTCCACGAAGTGGATCGGGTGCCGCTTGTATTCTGTATTGGGTCATGTCAAATGTGCGGTGAAGACTGATGAGGTGAAGACTGATGCTCTGAAGCTCATAAACTGGGTGTGCTCTCCATGTCTTGCCAATGCCAAACTGTCATCTTCTTTGTCTGAGAAGATGGACATCTTGTCGTCGCGTATTTCACAGCTGGAGACTTCCTCCAAGTCTGCCTGCACTGCCCGCTCCGAGACTCTCACTCCACCAGCTGATGGGACTCGTAGATCTTGCGCGGTAGTTCTGAAGTCGAAGACCGACGGGACGACTGCCAGTTCTCAATCCGTCGCAACGGTGTTGAAGTCTGTGCAAGTGTCGGGATCTCCTCCATCTCGTGGCGGTGGGCTGGTTTTGAGCTGCCCCTCTGCGGATGCAGCCTCTCAGGCGGTTCAGTGCAACCGCACGAATACGTCCGAAGTTGTGGCGCATTTCTCTCAACAAGCTGCTCTCCAGCCAAGATAACTGTTGCCAACATTCCGTATGACGCTGCGCTTGACTCGATTGACGCGGAGCTCCGCCTCAAGAACCCCTCGCTTACTGTATTCCCGTCAAATGAGCCCAAGATGATGTTTTTACCGCGCCTCGTTCTGAGAAGATGCATGCGGTGGTTGCTGTCTCGCCTCGTGTCCGATCGTCCATCCGCCAACTCGGCGATCGTCTTTTTGTCGGTATTCGTTCATGTGTCGTTGACGCGATGCTCCCGCTTGGACACAAGGCAGCGATGTGCACATATGCCGTGACGTGTGGTTGGTGTGCTGGTTCTCACCTGACGACCTCGTGACACCGGTTTTCTCCGCCGCAGTGTACTAACTGCTGCCGGGCCGGGCGTGATCATAAACATTCTTCTCTCTCCTCCGACTGTGCTTCGTTTCAGGCTGTCCGCAATCATCTCCGTTCTCGTACCGCTACTTTGTCCTCTGTCTCTGATCCCCTCCCTACCGCTTCATCCGCTCCTAGGCCTTCGCTCCCTGTTCCTTCTTGACTATGCTCTTGTTATCGTCGCCTTTCTCCTCTTTCGTCTGTTACCTCGAGCTTCATAAATATCCGATCCTGTCGCTATAAGTCTAAATACATATCTTACCTCTGTTCTGCCTATTCCTTATCTTTCCTCTGTCTCGTCGAGACCTGGCTTTTTGATACTGTTGTGCCGTCTTTCCCCCCTCATTCCTCTTTCGTTCAATTTTCTTCATTCGTCTCGCTGTTCTTCTATCAAATCCCTTGGGGTTGGTATCGGCATTGTCATTAATAAAACACTCTCACTCTTTATTATCCGTACTCTCGGAACATTCTCATATTTTGAATTCCTTGTCCTCACTCTTACTCTTCCATCTCGACCTAAATTGTGTATCCTCATAGTCTATCGTCATAAGCATCCAGGTACTTCTGCTTTTCTAAGTGAGTTTTCTGACATCCTTGAATATCATCTTCTTTCTCCAACCATTTTACTGTTTTTGGTGATTTCAACCTTTGGGTTGACACTGCGCAATTCTTCTCATATTCTCAGAACTTTCTCTCATTAATTAATTCCTACGGTCTTGTTTCTCCTGTTTGCTCCGCCACTCATATTTCTGGTCACACTCTCGATCTTGGCGAGTCAATGCCTCGAGTGGTTATCAACGAGACCATTTCACAACTCTTCACGGCGAGCGCCAGCTCTGAACGGGCTAACCTCATGCGAGACCTTACGTCCTTGACACCGCTCAACCCGAGACTGGCCTCACATCTGTTCAAGTTATCGAATGTTTCACTTGCAGACAGAATCACAGGACAATTCGCCAGTTCACGCTCAGTGAGAACTGTCATTGCTAAGTCAGAGGGGGAGGAAATGACAGCTACTGGGTTCAAGGCCACTGTATCCACTGCTGATCGAGCGCTTGTCATCTTAATGCGTTCACGACTCAGGAACTCAGGTGAGAGAGGTGCAACTCGGGTTCTGGCACGAGTCCGGTCAACCTGTACAGTTGTGACGGCCCAACAACTGCGTGAGCTCACATGGGGACAGGAGGTGACTGGAGTAACCATGCCAGCTGTCTGTGAGCAGGCGAGCCTTCTCCGGTGGAATGAGCCTGACGTGATACCCGAGAGGTCGATACTCATAAAGGTTGATTCTTCGGATTGTCCTCTGTTATCCCGTGGCCCACATCGGCCGTATGTTAGCTCTCGGACCATGATGCGTATAAAGAGGTCAAATCTCGCGATAATCGACACAAGTTCCATGATATCGTCTCTTAAGAAGATCTTGCCACTCATGTCATGGGTCAGGTCTGCAGATGAGTCCGGCCTTCGCAGCCTTTTGCTGACCTTATGCATGGAGAATACCACTATAGCCGCCTCAGAGTTGATGAAGACGGCAAGCACGGTGGTTGGAGGATCATTACAACATCGGCTGTTGGACGACGCCAGCTCGCATGGGAGTATGGCCAATTGTTTGTATAATCTCGCTTCTCATTGTATCATTATAACTGACACAGCTACGGACTTCGCCAAATCTTCTGTTGATTATACCATATGTTTTCAATCGGTCATGTTGTCGGGTCTCATTCGCCTCGCTGTGCTCTCCAATTCTGGTCATCGCATCGCCGGGGACTGGGCGTTGTGCTTGCGGTGTCCTGGCTGTACTCAAAGGGTAGCTGTCGACAACTACTCACTTGGTCTTGATCCAAGCTATCAAGGTGTTCCCCTTGGCATGTCGATCACACGTCTGCGTGTCAGGGGTACGACCGACACACCATCAGCGCCTGAAGTGGACGGGCCCGAAGGGGTTGCTCTCTATCAATCACGACACTGGGCACGGCATGTCAGCCACTGGCGGACATCTAACCTGGCTACTGTTCGGGCAGCGGTTGATGCTGAGGCGGAACGACCTAGGTTTGCCAACCCACTGAGATGGCGAAAATGGATATCACTGTCTTTGTTCGAAGCTTGGCTTTGCAGCTTGTCGTCGTCGTAGGTTCCACTAGTCGGGCGGTTCAACTCATTCTTGACGCTGGCGTTGGGAGCGTTCGATCAGGACCACTGGCTTGCCTGGCTGCCACGTTGTGCCAGTGTAGCCACGGAAGGTCTCTCTCACAGATGAGGGGAGGTGTGGCCATTGAGAGTACAGAGGATTTTTTACTGACAATTACAGATGCACTGCTTGACGTTATCAGTCGCCCTTCACGTCTGCTGGTGGTGAACTACCTGACCTCTGAATCAGGTGACCTTGATGTTGACAGGCAGAGACGTGTCCTCTCTGAGGCGTGCGGCCTCCCTCAAACCATGTGCGAGCCAAAAAGACTGGCAGATGAGTCCCTATACATCACTTTGGTTCGAAGACAGGTGACAGAGGAGAGAAGTAGCAGATTTCCTCTCCGAGTCATCCCTGCGTTGCGACTCAACGGAGAAGACATGCCAGCACGAGAGGGATATCGACTGAAGTGGCCGCCCCCACACAAGTATGCCGAGTTCACACGTGTCATAGGACGGCACAACTCTGTGACCCAAGATCTGCTAGCCCTGCCGCTCCCTGAAAAAGCACATCGTATTGTAACAATTGACGACCCATACGGGGAGTGGGCCTGTGCCCTATCTCACCTTGTGACTTGTGAGGAGGGAGCAATTGTCGTGTTACCACATGGCTCTATTTCCGGAGAGACAGAAGCATCATCAGAGCCCACTAGTTGTACCGCAGACAGCTGTGGTATAGCTGTGAATAGAGCCAGGTCTATCCAGGCCACCTTAACACGAGATGTGTCCTTTGCAACTCATGGCGATCTTGTGATGGGACCAGCGGAGAGCGAAGTGATGGTGCCAACAGGTGTGACGTTGATCTCAGTGACCAAAGGACCCTACCGGGGGAGGCCAGTATGGTGTCAGAGGTCTGTGGTCAAGGAAATCTTCATTGTGGTGGGAGAGTCTTCAGATGAGATTGTTGATATGTCTCCGTTCCTCAGACCTGTGGTGGGCAAGCACCTGCTGGTGACCACTCACAACCAGCTGGCAGAAACAGCCTTGTTGATCTATAACCAATCAGTCGGGTTGTGTATGAATAACGTGGATCGAGTTGGCCGACAATACCTGTCGAGTACCAGTGATGATGACCCCTTCGGTTCACTTATGGAGCAGATCAAACGGGTCGAGATCGGCCTTAGAGAGCTACCTTGGAGCGAACTCAGTAGGAGGGTGGCGCTTGGTAGCAGCATTGCCGGAGGTCAAAGGAGTAGACTGATCATTTCGAGGTCCGCCTCGTAGCCGAGTGGCTAAGACGCACGCTCTGTGCACGAGAGGTCCAGGGTTCGTTTCCCTGGCGAGGTGAAACGCTTGGGTCCGTTTCTGAAAGGGTAGCCCAATTGTCGCAAGGAGGGTTTCGTGTGCGCGCAGCCGTGCAGTTTCTGTGCTGGCGGTGACTGCAAAACTCGTGCGGCCGGACCTGCGGTGTGCCAGCCGGGGCCGTGAGGCTTTGCCCATGCATAAATTCACGCGAACATTAGCCTCTCCACTGCTGTGTTCAAATGCGTAAATTTATATATTTATTTATATACACTCTCGATCTTGTTCTGTTGCTTGCTCCTGTCCTTCCTTCTGATCTACCAGTTCCTACTATCACTATTCAACCTCCTGACGCTTCTGTTTCTGATCATGGTTTTATTCTTTGTGACTTTTCCCGCTTGCAATTTTTCTCGGTCTCTTCCATCTATGTTTCGCTCCTACGGTGATTTCGATCCTAATAAGTTTGTATCGCTCCCCTCTTCTATTCTTCCGCTACAATTACTATATCCTACTACTGCTACTGAGATGTTTCCCCCTGGTTTCTAATGCTCTTTCCTTGATTAATGATTATATGTTCCCTCTCATACCTCGCCATAAGACTACCTCATCTTGGCCACCCTGGTTTTCTTCTCATCTGTCCTCTCTCAGGCGCTCCCATCGTAGTTTTGAGCGGCGGTGGAGGCGGTTCCCTTGTACTGACGCCTGGTCCTCCTACTGCTCTTTCCGTTCATTTTCTTATCGGCCCTTTCTCTTGCCAAACAATCCTACTTCAAAACTCGCCTTTCCTCTCTCTCCGGATCTCCTCAAGCTTTATGGAACACACTGAATAATCTACGTGGCTCTGAGTGTCAACTCTACCTGTGCATTAACAGCTGATGATTTTGCATCATTCTTTGCTGATTAACTCCGTAAATCGCTCTCTTGCCTACCTGTTTCTTCAACTCTCCTCACACATACCCCTGTGGTGAATGGTCCCTGTGGTGAATTCTCGTCATTTTCTCGACTTGAAATATCTTATGTCTGCTTACTCATTCCTTCATCAAAAATTTCTCCTCCTCTGATCCGAACAATTTTCGCGCAATCTATGACTGTATTAATCTTCTTTCCCCTTATTTTGTTTATATAATCAATACATCCTTTCTCCATGGACCCTTCCTGCCTTCAAAACATACCGTTGTTACCGTTGTAGGCATTTAACCTTTAACCTGTGCTAAAAACCTTCACTTGATCCTGCTGTCCTTCATAACTACCGTCCTATCTCTCTCCTCTCTCGTCGTGTGCGCGCAGCCGTACTGTGAACAGATGTTTTTCGGTGCTGATCGTGACTGCGGCTCCGTGTGTGTTTAGTGATGGGGTTGACAGCTCACCGTGGCAAGCGTTCGCGGCCGCATGGGCGGAAGCGATCCTTTCAGTGGACACATAAGACGGACTCGCGGTGTGCCAGCCGGAGTCGTGAGGCCTTCAGGGCCCCGCTCTCAGAGCCGTAGCAACCGCCCCCGTACCCCCCGGCCGGAGGGGGGGGGGGGGGGGGGAAGGGCGAGTGTTGAGGGGCCCCCTTGCGAGAGTGTGTGTTCGAGTGTCTCGGTTAAATTGGTTGAATTCGAATAGCATGATTCACTGTAAACATGGCTATCGATTGCTGATTGAAACTGTGTGATCGCTGTTATATTTGAGTGTATTGTAATTTCACGTTATTAATCCGAGGCGCCAGAGCGAGTGATGCGCGAGATGTTCGGAGAATTTGAACGTTTGCTTGCAGACGATGCAGCGTTTGTGAGTGTGTGTGTCTGTGTGTCTGTCTGCATATGCAACGCAGGTCGTTCAGGCACAAGTCGCGTATGTGTGTGTATATGTGTGTGTGTATGTGTGTGTGTATACTGTACTGCGGTGGTGACTACTTAACTGGGGGAATTATGGGACGTGTAATGGGGGTTCCGCTGACGCCTTTAGTCTTATTGTGGAGCGTTCACTGAGTTAGTGTGAACGGGGTGTAGAAGCGTTGAGTGATTGTTTAGGCGACGTGAACAGTGCGTTGTTCTTGGTGTTTTTTGCTCATTCCCGCGGTGTGCATATTGAGTGTTGCGTTTACTCGGTGTGATAAAGTGCGATTGTGTGATTGCGTTAAATTAATCTTTCATCCTTCATCGTCTTTTCTGCAATGGTTGTGCACGACGTGGGTGCTTCTCGAGACCGCATGCTAGTGAGTTGAGTAAATAGTACTACTGGTTGCGTAATTATAGCTTTTTGTTGAATGATACCTGTAAATGGTTTATTAAAATGTTCTGAAACTTGATTTTTTCTATTGTTGATGTTGCAGCTGTCTTTTCTGAATTTTTCTATACCACTTGCACTAGTTCCAAGATAATTTCGACAATGACCATAACGGAATAGGGTTCTGGCTTGCATTCGGATCTGGTGTTTGGATTTGAGTGTCATTTTGAGTAATTAATTATGGAGAGGAGATACAAAAATGGGGCCGCGAAAAAAAGATCGCTAAGGCATCCCAAGAAGAAAAAGACAAGCATCCCAAAGTTACAGCATATTTTGCACAGCCTTCATCCTCAAGTGTATCCACTAAGACTAGCACAAATTATATGGATTTGACTACATGCAAGAATCTTACGACGAATATTTCTCCAGAGTCAACTCTCGATGTTTGCAATGACTTGGAAGAAGCAGGTGAATCTAAGAATGATGCAGAAGAGCCAGTGTGCAGTGGATTTTCACCACTGGCGAATGATCCAGCAGACTGGCCTGCACCGGATCAAATTTCAGACAAACAACGCTGTGATATTGTCAAACGCTGTCCGCCCGTTCAAGACGAAACGTTCAGCTTTCCAGTGAATGCGTCTAAACGCCGTTTCACCGTCAGCAACTATTACCGCCAGTTACCTAACGGCGAGAAAATGAAGCATTCATGGCTGATGTATTCACGCAGCAGCGACAAAATCTACTGTTTCGCCTGCATGTTTTTTGGTTCAAATGACGTTCCTTTGCGCAATGGTACAGCCACATGGGAAGGACTTTCAAAAAAATTACAACAGCATGAATGTGGAAAATGTCACCAAGAATCCATGAGCAAGTGGTTTGAGCTCAGATCCACAATTGAGGGTGGTACTTCTATGGATAATATAACAATGAGGAAATTCTTCAAAGATAGAGATTTCTGGCGAGATGTGTTGAAGCGATTGGTGGATATTGTACTTTTCCTATCAGAGAGAAATTTAGCATTTCGTGGGACTGAAGAACATCTTGGAGCGCATTAAAATGGAAATTTTCTTGGCTTGGTTGAGCTGCTTTCAAAGTATGACGTTTTCAAAATACTTGAAAGCCTTGCTGACAGATTTATGAACAACAAAACTCATATACATTACTTGAGTCCTGAGACACAGAATGAGCTCATTTGCATGATTGCTAAAGCAGTTGATCAGGCGAACGTAAAGGCAGTAAGAGAGGCGAAATACTATTCGCTGATTCTTGCATCATTGATTGCTTGCGTTCTTGATTGCACTCCAGACGAATCTCATAAAGAGCAAATGTCAGTCGTTCTATGATTCGTTGAATGCATGAACGGATCTAGCATCAAGATCAGGGAAGCGTTTTTTGGTTTTCTCAATGTTCACGACACAACTGGTGAGGGTTTGCTGAAGTCATTTCTTGGCAAAGCTGAACAACTCAATGTCAGTATATCAGACATGAGAGGACAGGCATATGACCATGAAGCCAATATGAGCGGGAAAAACAAAGGTATGCAAGCTCGTATACTGAAAATGAATCAACGTGCATTGTTTTGTCCATGTGGCCCTCATTCATGGAACCTTGTCGTCGCCGATGCTGCTAAGTCGTCAAACTTTGCCATAAATCTGTTTAGTGTCGTTAACAGATTATATGTGCTGTTTAGTTCTTCTCCCCATCGATGGGCAATACTAGAGAAGAAAATGCCAATTTTTCTAAAGGGACTCTCAGATACAAGGTGGGAGTCACGAATCGAAGCAATCAAGCCGCTCCGCTACCACATGAGGGATTTTTGTGAAGCATTGACATCGCTAAAAGAGTATGCCGTTAGTCGAAAAGATGGTATAACAGCAACGGAAGCGAGTGCACTACTCGAAACTCTGAAGAAATGGCCCTTTCTCATCGCGATCTGCGTTTGGCATGCAATATTATTTCAAATAAATAAAACAAGCAAATTAATACAATCATCATCAACAACAGTAGATGTGCTGCTGGCAGAGGTAACAGCTACTGCATCGTTTTTTGAAAAATTCAGAGAGGAAGGGTTCACTACAGCCAACCGTGTCGCATCAGAGATTGCTCAACGGTTGGAAATTGAGACAATATTTCCTGAAAAAAGAGTTCGGCGGAAAAAGACAATGTTCGATTACGAATGCGAAGATGAAGTACCTCTCCGCGAAGAAGAAATTTTCAGATCTCAGTTCTTCCTAACAGTCATGGACCAAATCATATCATCTTTGAATTTTCGATTCAATCAATTGTATAAGTGGCTGAAATTGTTTGGATTTCTCTACAATATGACACAGTTAAATGTGTATATCGACAACAATACGCTACTCATGCACTGTGAAAACTTCGAAAAGACGATGGGTGATATAAATGCTTCAGAACTTGAGTTGGAGCTTCGTCGTTTCACCATTGCTGCCTGCAACAACTCTCTCACCAAGCCTAGAGACTTTCTGGATTACATTTGCAGAAACAGCCTCACTGAAATATATCCTAACACCAGTATTGTGTTAAGGATTATGCTTGCAACTCCTGTAACTATCGCCAGTGCTGAGAGAAGCTGCAGCAGGATGAAACTGATAAAAAACATCATGAGGTCGTCCATGTCAAATGAGCGACTGAATGCGCGACTCCCATTCCGAGCGTCGAGCCCGTGTCATGTCTCGTGGTTAACAACGATTGCCGGCCCACAACTTCGTTCCGGCTGTCGCCATTTGCGCCGGAAGAACCAGAGCTGTGGCTCGCGCCGGAAGAACCAGAGCTGTGGCTCGCGCAGGTGAGCTGCGCTTTTGCCGTGGCGGGCATCACATCGCCCGTTCAGTTTCTGGTCGCCAACCTGCCGATCGACGTGGCGACGGAGCTGAAAGACGTGGTGATGGGGCCGCCAAACTACCAGCTTCTCTGTGAGAACCTCACTACGCGCATGGCACACTCACGAGCGGGCCGGCTGGACGCTATGCTGTGTCATCAGAACCTGGGCGATCAGCAGCCGTCGCAGCTGCTTCGTCGCATGAGGGGCGAACTGGAGGGTGCCGGCAGCTCGTCCGTTGACACTGGTCTGCTGCGAACCCTCTTCATGCAGAGGCTGCCCAGCAACTTGAAGGCGGCCATATCACTCCTGCCAGACACAACGCAGCTAAACGAGCTGGCCGCCGCCGCCGACCGTTTCATGGACGTCACACGCGCCGATCAGCCGCTGGTGTATGTAGCGGCAGTACAATCGACGCACGGTTCGGCCGTTGGCAACAGCAGGGCGAACCCGGCCGCGCAGCAGCTGCTCGCCGCCGTCACAGAGCTGCCCTCAGCGGTGCGGGAGATGACGACGTCACGCACACGAGAGCCGACACGCGGGATGTAAAGACCACAGCGCAGCCGCTCCAGAACGCGTTCACCGCCACGCACCGACGACGACGACGCTGATGTGTGCTATTACCATCACACGTTCGGCCGCGACGCCATCAACTGCCGCCCGCCGTGCA
Source organism: Sacculina carcini (assembly GCA_916048095.2). Lineage (NCBI taxonomy): Eukaryota > Metazoa > Arthropoda > Thecostraca > Sacculinidae > Sacculina > Sacculina carcini. The sequence continues at coordinate 2,898,232 of OU696589.1, forward strand.
ACTTCCGGCCGGCTTTAAACTAGCCGCGCTGGGGCAAGTAGCGCCCGTCTCAGCGACACACCCACAGCCGATCACAGACCTGATCTCCGGCCAGAGTCTGCTGGTGGACACCGACGCCCAGGTTAGCGTGTGGCCGCGCAGCAGGCTGCAACAGTCGGCTGTGAATAGCTCTGACAGCACACCCCGGTTGCGTGCGGCGGACGGGCGACCGATCGCCGCTCACGGCACGTATCAAGCCACACTGCGTCTCGCCGGCATGTCTGCCGTCACGTACGAGTGGCGCTTCGTTGTCGCCGACACTCCGACCGCCATCCTGGGTGCAGACTTCCTCTCCAACTTCCGTCTCTCCATCGACATGGCGCAGCGACGGGTCGTCTGTTGCTCTTTCAACCCCACATCCCACCATAGTGGCAGCGTGCGGCATTTTGGCTGCGGGTTCCGGTTTGCAACACATTCTCGACGATTTTCCGGCACTCACGGCCCAACCTGACTTCAACCGTGCGCAAGGCCACACCACGGTGCACCACCTGCCGACGCAGGGCCAACCGGTTTTTTCCCGCGCTCGACGCCTCGAGCCCGACAAACTCACGGCAGTGCGGCGGGAGTTTGACCGCCTCCTGGCCCAAGGCATCGTTCGGCGCTCGTCGAGCTCCTGGTCGAGTCCACTGCACGTGGTGACAAAGTCTGATGGGGGCCTGCGGGTGTGTGGCGATTACCGAGCGCTGAACGCCATCACAAAGCCGGACAGATATCCCGTGCCGTTTCTACACGACAGCGTTGCTCAGCTCGCCGGCTCGACCATCTTCTCGCGGCTCGACATTGTGCGCGCCTATCACCATATCCCATAACGCTAGACACGATGGCGGACGCCGCCATGATGACCGTTTTCCAGCCAGTTTGTTTCTGTGTGCTGCGGCGTTCGCATCTCTCGTTGTTGGCCGCTGAGTTGCATTGTAGCGCGGCGAATCAGCGCTGCCTACACACCACGTGGCTGCACTCTCCACTCTCTCCAGACGGATCACGCTCTGCTCTGCCTGCAGGGCTATCGCGCCACTAAACGCGAGCACAAACTGCAGCGCCACCACTGCAACGTCTGACGTGTTTGTATGCGTGTGTGTATTTCTGTATGAGGCATTGGTCAGTCGTCAAATAAACTTCCGCGGAAGTACTTGTGTTTCACTGGTGTAGCGAGGCGGCGCAATGCCTAACATGTCAGCATTGCGCCGCCTAACGACTCCGCAACATTGGTGACCCCTGTGTAAACACTGTTTTGTTTTCCTTCTGTTTTGTCTTTCATCGTCTCCATCATTTTCGGAGTATATTCGAGACTTTCGGCTCAGCTCAGGAGACTAAATGCAGCCAACACCATCACCGCTATCGCTGCACGGACGTGTCACCTCGACACAGCAGCGACAGCGGCCGGCTCCGACGGGTGACAGCCAAGCTGGACGGCCCCCGGCAACGACGTCTGCTCTCCAGATACGCGCGCCTCGCCGACTCACTGGCGGCGCCTCAGCCTGGGCCTCATCCAGTTTTTCCACCCCAGCCAAGCACACCACAACGCATAAGCCTCCTGCAGCTCCACCAAAATTTCGCCGCTCGCCTTCGCAAATCGCATCGTTCGCCTCATGGTCACACATATTCCACCATTCGTCGTTCGTCCTCTCCATGGCCGCCCGTCTAGGGGGGGGGGGGGGGGGGGGGGGAGATGTGTAGCGCGGTGAATCAGCGCTGCCTACACACTACGTGGCTGCACTCTCCACTCTCTCCAGACGGCTCACGCTCTGCTCTGCCTGCAGGACTATCGCGCCACTAAACGCGAGCACAAACTGCAGCGCCACCACTGCAACGTCTGACGTGTTTGTATGCGTGTGTGTACTTCTGTATGAGCCATTGGTCAGTCGTCAAATAAACTTCCGCGGAAGTACTTGTGTTTCACTGGTGTAGCGAGGCGGCGCAATGCCTAACATGTCAGCATTGCGCCGCCTAACGACTCCGCAACAGCATGTCGTCATAATACACCGCTTGTGTTGTTTTCATTCTGCACGCGCATCTCTTCTAATATTATGTATTTTTATTTACTCTCTACGACAAAGACAAAAGTGGTTAAAAAGATAATTTTATTTAACGAAAATTCCCCATTGCTACAGTTTTCCATCTCTGGTTTCTACCGGAAGTCCAACGCCCCCAGAAAATGGGTTGCTCCTCCTTCAACTGAAGATAGTGACCTGGAGGTAGAACCTGAGAGTGATCTGGATGATAGTGACCAGGACCCAGATTATGTTGAAGAGGAATTATGATGCCTACAACTTCAGGTGAGAATAAGATAAACCTTTATTTAGGCCTATTTCTGGCTGTTATTTTTTTCTTTATTTCAAAGATTTTTTTAGGTTAGTGTCATCCTTCAATATCAAAATTATATTTGCTTTTTTTCCTTGGAGCGACGGGAAAATTAGGCCTATATTGGCCATTGTTTTTTAGATTTATTAGGCTAATACTTCAATAATAACATGTTTTGCAGTTGTTTTTTCTTTATATCCAAGATTTATTAGCCTAATCCTTCAATAATAAATATGTTTTGCTTGGAGTTAGGGGAACATTAGGCCTACTTCTGGCTTTTTTTCTTTTTTTCTAAGACCTATGTCAAAGATTTATTGGGCTAATCCTTCAATATCTCTGTTCAAGTTACTAATTCATATTCATTCTGCAGTACATGCGACCAGGATCAGACCTGAAGGAAATGCCAGTTGACGAAGATGAGGATGAGGAGGAGGCAGTCTCGGGGGACGCTCCACCACCCACCAAGAAGGCAAAGAAGACAAAGAGTCAACCTAGGAGGGTACGGAAAAGAGAAGATATTGGACATCCGCTTCTACCCGAGTACAACCATCCGGTGCCTGATTTTCTCCTGAAGCCCTATGAGTATTTCCTCCAGATGATTACCATCCAATGTTCGAGGACATTGTGTACCAGACAAACTTGTATGCACGGCAGAAGGAGGTCAGTACCACCTTCTCCCTTGACATGCCGGACCTGATGGTGTTTGTGGGCATTATCCACTACATGGGGGTAGTCCACATGCCTTCCCTCGATGAGTATTGGGTGGTCAGCACCCGCATCTCACAGTTGACCGATTACATGTCCGCAAAGCGCTTCAAGCAACTTCGAACTTGTAGTTAGAAGTTTTCGTGAGTGTGTGTGGGCTTATACTTCTTGTATTTGCTTGTGTGTTGCTTTGCGCAATGTGTATGTATGCTTGTGTGGGGGTGTGTGTGTGTGTGCGTTTGCAAAGTGCAGCGTTTGCACAGTGCTGCGTTTGCAGGGTGCGTTCTTGCTATCGCGCGACGGTGATCGGATGTCGTGTTGAGATGTGAGGATATGTGTGTGAGGAGTCGTGCTCGGGCGTGTTTGCTGTGCGGTGTGTTCTTGTAGGCGTGCGTGGGGCAGCGCTGTCCCACGCGCGCCTGTCTTTTAATACATAGTTCTGTTGTATTAGAATTGTGTTTTACAATCTATTTCGGGTTTACAGTTGCATTGTTTTATTGTGGTTGTTATGGGTAGGCGTTTGCTTCGGATTAGTGTAGTTTTTGTCATGGAATGGATGATTTAACCAATGACTTCGGCAGCGGCGGTGGTACTGACCCTCGGGCATCAGTGGCAAAGTGGAAGATAGAGGTGGTGTTCGGCGGCGTGGCAAGAGGGTGTGCAGGGGGACGGCAGTGGAGCATGGTGCCGGCAAGGAGGCAGCCAGGGAGCTGCGCCGAGGTTGCTCGTCGTCCCGCCTGCATTGGTGCTGGCTACGTCGCAGAAATGGTGAAACAGTCGGTGGAAGCTGCTGGTGGTCCAGGAGGTAGGCAAGGAGCTGCTGAAGTCACAGGAGGCGTCGTGGCCCGGAAGGCAAGACGGCTTGTGTGGAAGGTGGATCACGGCCGGCTGCGACAGGGTGCTGAAGAGCACAGGTGACGGCGGGAGCACGGTGGGTGCTGGGGCCGAGGTGTTGTGCCCTGTCGCGGCGGCCGGTGATGGAGAAGACGGCAGGCTGCGGCGGAGCACTGAAGAGCACGGGCGAGGCGGGCGAGGCGGGGGACACTGGGACCTGACGTGTTGTGCTTCGCCGCAGCCAGGTGCGTGTTTCTGGTGGAGCCGTCGAGCTGGATGGGCGGGCCGGAGCTGATTTTGTTTGGTTGTTGTTTTTGTATATATCCGTGTTTGTGTTCGCTTTATATATTGTTGCTGTGTCGGTATTCGTGTCTTTCCTTGTTTAGTTGTTTCTTAAGAAACAGGGGGACGTGTAGTTCGAAGTTTTCGTTGTGTGAGTGTGTGTGGGCTTGTACTTATTGTATTTGCTTGTGTGTTACTTTGCGCAATGTGTATGTATGCTTGTGTGGGAGTGTGTGTGTGTGTGTGTTTGCAAAGTGCAGCGTTTGCACAGTGCTGCGTTTACAGGGTGCGTTCTTGGTATCGCGCGACGGTGATCGGATGTCGTGTTGAGATGTGAGGACGTGTGTGTGAGGAGTCGTGTTCGGGCGTGTTTGCTGTGCGGTGTGTTCTTGTAGACGTGCGTGGGGCAGCGCTGTCCCACGCGCGCCTGTCTTTTAATACATAGTTCTGTTGTATTAGAATTGTGTTTTACAGAACTACCATTCACTTCAACAACAACGACAATGCCAAGGCTTCCACAGACCGCTTCTTCCACAGACCTTCTTCTTCAAGCAATTCCTGCAGGTCAAGAAAACTCCCCAGCAATCGATTGATGAAGTGACGGTGGCATACAAGGGCACAATGGCAGGGAATCTTCGTCAGTATATCGCCAACAATCCGGACAAGTTTGGCTACAAGTTATTCTGCCGTGCAAGTATTTATCCACGATATCCTAATGTACCAGGGACAAACGACCTTCAGCGGCCACCCTGTAGACCTGAGTGAGGAGAAGGAATAACTACTGAGCAGCAGGATTGTGATTGGCCTTCCCAAGACCATCAAAGACCCTGCTAATTCAGCCATCTATGCCGACAATTACTTTACAAGCATACAGCTGGTCGAGTTCCTGAAAAATAAGCTCCAATGCCGATATGTGGGGACTGCCAGACCAAACCGCATTGAAAATCCACCACTGATGTCCAAGAAGGAAATGGAGAAGAAGACCACTCCCAGGGGCAAGCATGATTATGTGTCCTGCAACGGTGTCCTTGCCATGGGAGGACAATAAACCTATCACAATCCTCTCCTCTGATGCCGGGGTTCTACCCCTCTCCAGCGGGAAAAGGTGGGACAAAGAATAAAAAAAAAAGTCAACATTCCATGTCCTGCAGTCATCAAGGAGTACAATGGTAAAATGGGCGGCATAGACAAGTCGGACATGCTCACCCATCTCTACAAATCTCCGATGAAGGCTAAGCGGTGGTATCTCCGGCTATTCGGGTACATCCTAGATCTGTGCACCACTAACGCCTGGATCATGTACAAGAGGGATTGCAAAGCCCTAGCAGAGAAGCCCATGACGCTCAAGAACTTCCGCCTGGATATCAGTGCCTTTGCCCGTGACTACAAAACAAGACCTGCCAGAAGCCTCCGCCATGCCCCTGAGAGTTTTGTCCCGCTAAAGAAGGGACAAAAAACCAACCGCCCATCAGACAACCTTCGGTACGACATTTCCAAGTTCCACTGCGCAGTTTTTTGCAAGCAAAGATGACCTGCAAACACTGCTAGACACACAAGGAGATTCACAGGTCTAGGTGGGTGTGCAAAGTGTGTCAGGTTGCCCTTTGCCTCAATGAGACAAGGAACTGTTTTGATGAGTTCAACATACTCCCGGCTTCCAACTCTCCCTCCACATCCGCCTCACCCTCACCCGCCGGGCGATCTACATCAGTAAGTCCGTCTTCAAGTGCATAGACTTCAGAAAAACATGATCATTGAATTAGGACATGTAATAATTGTTTTTTTATAATTTATATGTTTTCTGCTTATGGAAATAAATTTTTGAAAACCAATAAATTGTCAATTTCATTTACCAGAAATAATCAAGGTAGCCCAATAGGGCACATATAATTATGAGGAGGCCGGTCAGTGTAGCCCAATCAGGATACATATGGTAATGAGGAGTTCAGTCCAGGAGCCCGGTCGGGATACATTTTTATCAATTGATTGAGCATGCAATATTAATCATATCCAAATATTTTCAATAATGAAAGTGTCTTATAAAAGGTTGGTTTATAACATACTAAGAGTATTTTTTGATATCTCATCAGATATGAGTGACCTACAAAGGGTTAATGAATTATGTAAATTAGCTATAGATTTGAACATTGACATCATCGCCGTCCAGGAGCACAGACGAACTGTGAGGGCACCAGCAACGTCTGTCAACGTTCATGGCTGGATTTTCTGGATTGCAACTGCAAACTCCCAAGGTCAAGGTGGTGTGATCGGTGCTGGTATCACCGACGTTTTGGTGACCGCGCCCAAAGGTGCATATCGCCGTGCAGCTACCAAGGCCAGTCTTTAAACTAGCCGCGCTGAGACACGTGGCGCCCGTCCCAGCGACTCAACCACAAGCGCTTTTGTTTGTGACCGACCTGAATTCCGGCCAAAATCTTTTAATTGACACCGGCGCTCAGGTCATCGTGTGGACGAAGTCTAGTCTCAGCGACGCCGTCGAGACAACTCCCGACAAACTTTCATTGAAAGCCGCCGATGGCCGGCCTATCCAAACATACGGCACCCATCAGACGGCACTGCGGCTAGCTGGAATGTCCGCGGTGGACTACACTTGGACGTTTCGCGTGGCAGACACACCGACTGCTATCCTCGGCGCTGATTTTCTCGCCAGGTTTCGTCTTTTCGTCGACATGGCCAAATGACAGCTGAGTGACGGGTCGTCTGTCGCGCTGTCACCACCACGCCGGGATATCGTCGCTGTCAGCGGCATTCTTGCAGCCAGCACCGATCGTTCAGGTCTGTTGAGAGAGTTTCCGAAGGTCATCGCACCTCCAGATTTCAACTGTCCTCCTCAACACTCCACCACTCACCACATACCGACGACGGGTCCACCGGTGTGGGCTAAGGCGCGACGCCTTCCACCCACAAAACTGACGGCGGTGAAGCGGGAGTTTGAGGGACTACTGACACTGGGCATCGTGCAGCGGTCTGCGAGTTGCTGGGCGAGCCCATTGCATGTTGTGGACAAGAAAGGCGGCTCCATTCGCGTGTGCGGTGACTACCGTGCACTCAACGCTGTCACCACTCCAGATCGCTACCCAGTCCCGTATCTGCACGACAGTGTCGCACATCTAGCGGGCACCACCATCTTCTCTCGGCTTGACATCGTGCGGGCGTATCATCACATTCCCGTCGCCGAAGCAGACGTGCCGAAGACCGCAATAATCACTCCTTTTGGACTGTTCGAGTTCAGACGTCTGAGTTTCGGACTACGTTCTGCCGCCCAGACGTTTCAACGTTTTCTCGACGAGGTGTTGCGAGGACTCGAGGGTTGTTTCGCCTACGTCGATGACATCTTAGTGGCCAGTTCGTCCGTTGAAGAACACAACCGTCACCTTCGCGCAGTTCTACAGCGCCTCGCCGCAGTAGGCCCGCAGCTGAACACCGATAAGTGCGTATTAGGCGTCCGTGAACTTGAGTTTCTGGGTCATCACATCTCACGAGGGCGTCGCACCGGCGTCCAGCAAATTTGCGGATATTGTGTCGTTCCCACAGCCCACCACACAAGCGCAGCTGCGTCGATTTGTCGGTATGGCAGCATTCTATCACCGCCTTTTACCGCATGCGTCGTCTTTGCTCTCACCGTTCCATGCTGTTGTTGACGCCAAGAGCAAAAAGTCACAGAAGCCAGTCACCTGGACTCCAGCCGCCATCAACGCCTTCGTTAATGTGAAAACCGCATTGGCCAACGTCGCGCGCCTGGCGTTTCCGTTAACAAGGGCAGCTTTGAGTCTACAGGTGGACGCCTCAGCTACCGGCGTGGGCGCAGTGCTACAGCAGTACGTCGGAGGCTTGTGGTGCCCGTTGAGTTTCCATTCTCGGCAGCTCACGCCGGCTGAGAAGCGGTACAGCACCTTTGGCAGAGAGCTCTTGGCCGCCTATTCTGCTCTGCGGCATTTCCGCCACAGTCTGGAGGGTCGATCGTTCACAATATTCACCGACCACAAACCGCTGATTGCAGCCATCGTGTCCGGTTCAGAGACGTACTCACCGCGCGAGATCCGTCATCTGATTTTATCTCGCAGTTCACAACCGACATACGACACGTGCCAGGCGAACAGAACCCAGTTGCCGATGCCCCGTCGCGCACGGTCAATATGTTGACGTCTCCAGTGCCACGTTTTGATGATTTCACCGCCTTGGCGGCCGCGCAAGCCAGCGACGTGGAGACGCAACAGTTCGTGGAGAAAAGCGAGCACTCGCTGCAGTTGAGGCACATGCCGCTCGAAAACGGTCAGAGACTCTGGTGCGACTACTCCACCGGCAAATGTCGTCCAGTGCTGCCGTCTACTCTAAGACCCTTCTTCGCATTGGTCCACGACTTGGCTCATCCCGGCGTCACTGCGAGCCGGAAGCTTGTGTCTGAACGATTTGTGTGGCCCGGTATGCGACAAGACGTGCAGAGTTGGGTGCGGTCATGTGTAAAATGTCAACGTTCGAAAGTACACCGCCACACGAAAGCGCCGTTGTCAAAATTCGCACCACCGTCGGGGAGATTCACCGATTTGCATATCGACCTGGTCGGCCCGCTTCCACCACCAGACGGTAAGATTTACATACTTACGGTGGTCGACCGCTTCACCAGGTGGGCAGAGGCCATCCCGCTGGCTCGTTCCACTGCAGAAGATGTCGCCAAAGCACTACTGCAGCATTGGGTGTCCCGTTTTGGTGTGCCGGAGAGCATTGTCAGCGACCAAGGTCGGCAGTTTGAATCTCGCCTTTGGTCGCAGGTCATGTCACTCCTCGGCATCACGTCGAAGCGCACAACGGCCTATCACCCGCAGGCGAACGGCCTCGTCGAGCGTTTCCACAGACAGCTGAAGGCGAGTCTGCGTCCATCCTGCTCCAAAGGTGACTGGACCGAACGGCTGCCTCTGGTCCTGCTCGGACTTCGCGCGGCCGTTAAGGAGGATATCGGCTGTTCGAGTGCGGAGGTGGTGTTGGGTGAACCGCTACGACTCCCTGGTGAGTTCATCGCGCCGTCTTCCTCTCCCAAGCTGTCGCCAGCAACGTTCTGTGAGCGGCTGAGAGCTGCTATGCACCAGCTTCGTCCGACACCACATCACGAGTCCAGCCGTCACGCGTTTACGTTCCTCGGCTCTTCGACACTGCACGCACGTTTTCGTCCGATCTGGTGAACGCACGGGCTTGTCGCCGATCTACCAGGGACCGTTTAGGGTAGTGAGTCACGACGACAAAACGCTGGACATCGTCAACGGGAGTCCCAAGACTGTCAGCATAGACAGGTGCATACCGGCGCACATGGAGTCGCTCGCGTTGGAAGAGGCTCCATCTGTAAGGCCTGTACCAGCCCGGCCTATTCTACGCAAGGAATCATCAGATCGACCCATGGTGGCGGCACCTTTTCGTCGGGTACGATTCAACGACACCGTGCAGATTCGTATCATGCCGCTCAACAGGTCCTGTACTTTCAGACGCGCGCTTCCGACGTTTTCGTTGCCTTCTGAGCTGGCAGTTCAACCTCATACGTCTGTACATATCCGGCCGGCGTCTCATCCGCAAGCAAGCACAGCGAGCAGCAGCGCGATACGTCACACGCGTGCTGGCCGGCCCATACGTCCGCCAGCTCGCTACAGATAGGGGAAGGTGGTGTAGCGTCCTCTATGTGCACACTAATGTGTACTTTCTGAGCCAACTACATGTTTTTGTCTCCGCCGCTAGATGTCAGTAGAAGTATTTCGTATGTAAATTTCGTGTGACTATTTAATTTCTTGTAACAAATTTATCGTGTATCAATTAATTTTAATTGCTTAGTATGTATTTTCGCAACTTAGTTCATGCGCATAATTTAATATTACAACGCGAGACACGATGGCGGACGCCGCCATGATGACCGTTTTCCAGCTAGTCTGTTTCTGTGTGCTGCGCCGTTCGCATCTCTCGTTGTTGGCCGCTAAGTTGCATGTCATAATACACCGCTTGTGTTGTTTTCATCCTGTATGCGCATTTCTTCACGAGTATGACGGTTTGCGCGTGCAAACGTCGTGATTCGTTCAGTGTTGTGCTGAATGGCTTTGTAGCATGACTCAGATACGTCAGCGACATCCTCACGTGGTCCAGGCTTGCATCATACATATGCGTCACCCATCAATTGTCACACTCACACACAATATATCGCTTAATATATAGTTGTGTATTCACAGTCGTATCATTCGCATGTGTTCCACGCACACCGAAACAAGTACGTGTGGTATATTCACTTCCCCTTTCCCCAAGCTTTCACGATCTAGTTTCCATTCTTACTTCTCAATTTACTGGCAATCAAATTTGTAATTCAATCATTTATTATTATCATAAATAAGTGCTCTTCACAATTTATCTGTTTCATGTCATTCTTTCTGGTAGCTAGTCTAATCTTCTCTATCCGCAACTAATTAATGTTTCACATTTTCTCAGATGTCAAAGAAACGGTTGTACCATGATTCGTACCTTCAGTTTGGATTCACATGTCTGCTGAAGAATGGTCAGGCGCACCCTCAATGTGTCATCTGTTCGAAATTCCCGGGAAGCGGGTCCATGAAGTCGTTCCAGCTACGGCAGCACCTGACAAAAAACCATCCGGAGTTGCAGCACAAGACACGAGAGTACTTCGCTCTCCGGTAAAAAGCAGTGAAACGCGCCCGACTGGATGCTACCGGAGACTTACAAACGCAAAGCTCCGCAATCGTGAAGGCTTCCTACGAGGTGGCCTTTCAAGTTGCCAAAACGAAGAAGCCCCACACGATCGCGGAAGATCTCGTCAAGCCATGCCTGCTAGCATGCACGAAGCTGGTGCTGTGAGAGTCAGCCTGTGAAAAAATGAAGACGATCTCTATGTCGAAAGACACGATTCGGAGCAGAATTGATTATTTGGCCAAGGACATGCAGGACCAACTGCTCGTGAAGATTCGTGAGTCATCGGTTTTTTTCCATTCAACTTGACGAGTCAACGGACGTTGCAAATCTGTCACAACTCATGGTCTTTGTCCGATACGTCCATGATTGAGCCATTGAGGAGGACTTCCTGTTCTGCCAACCGGTTACCCTGACCACCCAGGCGGCGGACATCATGCAGCTGTTGTCTGAGTTCTTTGAAGAGAATCATCTGGATTGAAATCGCATGTTTGGGGTCTGCACTGATGGTGCACCTGCAATGCTGGGCGCAAGATCTGGACTGGTTGCCCTGATCAAGAACAAGAATCCACTGATTCAATCCACTCACTGTGTTCTTCACCGGGAGGCACTCGCATCAAAGACACTCCCGGAGGCCCTGAAGCAGAGTCTGTCAGCAGTAATCAGAGCTTTGAACTACGTGAAGGGGTCGGCGCTCAACACGAGGCTGCTTCGTGATATGTGCGAGGATCTGGAAGCGGGACACAGTGTTCTGTTGTTCCACACCCAAGTACGATGGCTGTCAAAGGGCAAAATACTCCAGCGCGTCTTCGACTTGTTCGACGAGATCATCCTCTTCCTCGAGGAACAAGGGAAAGTCGTTCTCCTGAATCAGTTGAAGGCGGATAATTTCCACCTTCGCCTGGCGTACCTCACCGACATCTTTGGGTCCCTCAATGAGTTGAACATCAAAATGCAGGAGAAGAACAGGAACATTTTGCTTCAAGACGACAAGATCAGAAGCTTCATAGCCAAACTGGACCTCTGGAAAGGACGCATTCAACGGGGAAACTTGGCCTCCTTCAGTGCGATCTCAGCTTGCCTCGGAGATGGAAACCTTCATGAAGATGTGGTTTAGGACATCAAGTCCCACCCCTGCAATTTGAAGACGGACTTCCTCCGGTACTTTCCTCACGTGAGGGAAGATGTGATACCTCTTCATAAAATTAGTCGGTTCCCATTCGCGTGTAATGCTGAGACTGTGGACGACGAGTACCAGGAGGAGCTTTAGGATCTTCAAGCAGATGGATAAACCAAAGATGCGTTCAAGATATTGGATCTCGAAACCTTCTGGATGTCTTCACTGTACGAAAAGGCTGCGAAGATTGTCCGAGATGTTCTGGTACAGTTCTCCACAGCCTACCTCTGTGAAGTCGGCTTATCTGCGCTGGTGAGCGTGAAAACGAAGGCTCAAAACAGAACCCAAGTAGAAGCGAGTCTCCGCTTCTACTTGGATTGACGGAGATCCAAGTAGAATCTTGGATCTACATGATCCAAGATTCAAGTATCTTGGATCAAGGCTAGATAACCATATAAAATATTTAAATATTTTACAATATTAAAATATTTTAATATTGTAAAATATTGTAAATACCACGGACGAGACGCAGCTTACCTTTCACCACAACTCGGATACGCCCACCTCCAACAGTTGTCACCAGATCGCCGCATTATGCACAATTCACTAGTTAATATATAACATTTGTTACTGTGCATGATTGCATGGCTATTGAGTACGAATGAATGGTTGTTGCTGTGCATGATTGCATGGTCATTGAGTATGAATGAATGGTTGTTGCAGTGCATGATTGCATGGCTATTGAGTACGAATGAATGGTTGTTGTTGTGCATGATTGCATGGCTATTGAGTACGAATGAATTGTTGTTGTTATGTAAGAAGAAATATTTGTTACGTATGAATGGATGTTTGTTGTTGTTTATTATGTGGCCATTGTGCATGAATGTAGGTGTGCTGCTGTGCAGGATTGCACGGCCGTTATGTATGAACAAATGTGTTGCCGTGCGATAATGCATGTCAGTAGGATACAGATATAGGATACAGATGGTTGTTGGTAAGGTTTAACGCATGTGTGCTATATCGGAACAGTGAAGAAGTGTACATTTTCGGGGTACCAGCAGTGAGCAGTGTCAGGGCCAAAAACTGGCAATGTTATCAACGTGCGCGCACGTATACAGAGTGCCTGTGCGGCGATGCGGGCAAGGACAGGGAGAGTTTGCGTGAAACTGCCGACGAACAAGGGGACGTCAGCAGTTGCAAGGGTGAAAAAGATGGTACTCATTCCTGAGTGAATATGGATATGTACGCGGAAACACAATCAAAACGATATGGGTAACGTGTCAAACATCGGTGTCAAACAGTGTATGTCGCATATGGCAGCATGTCCCAACTACCCATACATCTTGTACACTATAAAAACAAACAATGGTGAATAGGTTTATATTGCAGTGGAATCGCAACGGCCTTTTCTCACGACGGAACGAATGCAGAGCGTTAATAACTGCCGCAAACGCTCCGATACTGCACTTCAGGAAACTTGGTTCCGACCCACTGATCAGTGTGATGTTACAATACCAAATCATACACAGAATCGGTGCGACCACGACGGTACGGGTCGTCGGCGAGGAGGGGTCGCGCTCTATATAAACAACCAGTTGCCGCAGTCAGCACTGACACTGCCGTCTTTCATGTAGCATGTACAGTGTGCGTGCGAGGAAAAAAAGATATGGTTAATGTTTATATACCGCCCTCTCTGGTCGAGCTGAACCTCGCAGCAGAACTCGAGAAAATAATATCACGCTGCCTCAATCCAGTGGTCATTGTTGGTGATGTAAATTCTCTGTGGGGGGACCGAAGTGTTGATCACAGAGGACGGATAATTGGAGATTTTATCGCGCGACATAAATTCGTGGTTATAAATGACGGATCACCTACATACTTCCACATGCCCACAAATACTACAACATGTATAGATGTATCACTGTGCTCAACGGTTTTATCAAAATGATTTTATTGGAGAGCTGATGGGGATATATACGACTCAGATCATTTCATTACTTTTGGAAATATTGACTCAAATTGGATATCGAGATGGAGTTTCAGTCGGGCAAATTGGAAAGGTTTTGAGTCAGATTGTAATTTTGGATCTTTCTCCACAAATGATTCACCCGAAAAAATATACGAAAATATTGTAAATACATTTCTCACAGCGGCCCATAGTAATATACCACGGACGAGAGCACCACGGCGAAACGCTCCCGTACCGTGGTGAAAGAAAGTACTGGCTCACAGGAAACGAGCCTTCAGGTGACGACTTCGGTTAAACACTCCAGAAAGTCGAATCGAAGCGTGTCGTCAACGCGCTCTAGCCAGACGAACAGTTCGAAGCGCAAAACGAAGGTCGTGGGAAGTTTTTATGAACAGTTTTAATTCTTCTACTCCGTTATGAAAAATATGGCGAGGGATTCGCTCGTTAAGGGGCACACACACCCGTAGTGCTACCCATTTTGAATACAAACACAGGAAGTGTGAGCGAGCCGGTGGCTGTTGTGAACGCGTTGGGTCGTGCGGTTGCTGAGATCAGCTCCAATGAGCGCTTTCCTCAGTCTTTTTTTAATTGGGTGGAGCAAGCATATTCTTTAACCATGGAGAGTTTTAGATCCTATTCTGAGCATGAGTATAATTCTTTGTTCACAGGTGATGAGCTCAAACGGGCCATCAGGGTGTCCGGAAACACTTCGGTTGGCCCGGACGATCTTCATTATTACTTTTTTAAACATACGACGGATTAATCTTTTAAGTACATTTTAGCATTTTTAATACACTTTGGCAGCGCCATCTTTTCCCGTCTTTGTGGCGGTAAGGTAAAGTCGTACCACAAGCCAGGCAAACCTCGTGATGTGACATCCTCGTACCGACCAATAACCCTAACGAGCTGTTTCTGATAGCTTATGGAACGTATTGTGGCCAAACGATTTAATTATGTGCTGGAATCGTATGGTATACTACATCGGTACCAGTTCGGTTTTAGAAAGAGTCGGTCGGCAATAGACCACGCGGTACGTCTTGAAGAATTTATTCGCATGGGTTTCCGGCGCCGCATATGCACAGTCGCGGTATTTTTAGACATAAAACAGGCATATGATTCTGTAAATCCTCATATTTTACTTCATAAAATTCATAAGATTGGTTTTAGAGGAAATATGACTTTTTACCTATATCGTTTCATCACAGGTTGCATAAGTTCTCGTTTAAGAATGGGTTGTCATGTATCTACAGAACATCAAACGGACATTGGCTTACCGCAGGGTAGCTGTACTTCACCCATCCTCTTTAACATGCTGATAAATGATATTCTTGACAATGTACCGAACGGGGTTGAATACTCGCTATTTGTCGACGACTGCGCGATATGAACGAGAAGTACAGATGCTCGCAGGGCACATGCACTGTTACAGAGAACGCTAGATAATTTAAGTGGCTGGGCTCGGCGAAATGGCTTGGTGTTCTCGGCCGCAAAGTCCGTCGCTGTGGTTTTTAGCAAAATCACCATCCTCAACCATCAAGTCCATTGAAAATTGTGATGTTCCATACCACTCAAAATTCAAATACATCGGTATAATACTGGACAAACAGCTCACAATGAGTAAACACTTCGATTACATTATATCAAAGTGCAAGCCGCGTATAAACATTTTGCGGGCACTATGTGGTCGAACAGCAGGTGCTGATATGCGTACGCTTTTACCCATATATAAGACAATCGTATTGCCGACACTAGCATATGGTGTTCAGATTTACGCATCAGCATCTAAGTCAGTCCTGGACCGTCTCGAACCAATACAAAACGAGTGTTTGCGCATTGCCACAGGAGCGTATCGGACAAGTCCAATTCCCATTATACAGGCTTGTGCAGGTCTCGGTCCCCTCGCCCTACGTCCAAGGGACCTGACATTGAGATACGGCTATCGAGTCAGGCTAGAGGGTGGTCACCCAATATACCACCTTATTGATACCCGACATAGCGTAGTACAACAAAGTCGACGAATAGCCCCCACACTGGGAGAACGAATTAAACATTTTCTGCGAGAATTAGACATAGCTATGCCTGCTCCTATACCACGAGAAATGTCACACACTGCTCCGTGGTTAGACTTGGATATGAGTGCGCGGTACTCATATGACTAGCCAAATCGAGACGTCTTAGATGCAGAAGTCCGGTTAGCATTTTATCAAATCCAAAGCCAATGCAGGGAATCGATATTCATATACATAGACGGGTCGTGTGCTGACGGGAGAGTCGGTGGTGCGGTGTTTACTACTGGCGCACCGCCAGGAGGCACCCGTCAGCTAAATTGAACATCATTCACCGCTTCAGGCTGCCTGACTGGGCCTCTGTATATGACGCAGAGGTTCATGCTATAAAGGAGGCGCTTAAATTGGCATTGAATTTTAATTTTCACGACATCACCATAGTGTCCGACTAGAAGTCTGCTCTGAGCTCGTTCTGGAATCATACCGATAGTTAAGATGACATAATGCATGTTTTTCAACAGTTTTCAACGGTGGGCAAAGTATGTAGATTCCTATGGGTGCCTGGCCACCGGGGAATCCCAGGTAACGAGAGAACTGATCGTGAGGCTAAAACAGCACTGAACTTGTCAACTGTGATCAATTATCCAGTTACATTTAATACGATCAGAAGTATCCTCCGGATAGCGACCAATAGCCTTTGAGAACCACTGGCGGCAGTACTTGCGGGTGAACACAAACTGTGTAGTTCCCTTGATGCCCGGACCGTGGTCTCCGTCGGCGTCCAGGCCGAGGCCGATCGAGCGGATCGTGACCCGGCTCTAAATAGGGCACACGGCATATACACACCGCCACCTCCTGAGTCGGGAGGTGCCCCCGTTGAGCCAGAGATGCCACTATCCAATTACAGTCGAACATTTTATCATTCATTACCCATTATATGAGAGTTACTGCCGACCTTTCATCAATTATTGTAATCGCCATCATATTCCATTTTCACTTTCAAATATTTTATTCAACGACGATTTTACAACAAATGCATTGATGAAATTTTTTAGTAGCGCCAGCTTACTGCAAAGGCTGTAGGTGGAAAAAACTGTTGCACCACGCAGATTGTGTGCTCACATTATTCGATATAGATTGGATCTACCTGAGGGCGTGAAATGGTCTAGTGAGGCCAAAACGCCAACTCTAAACAACAACATAAATAACGTTCACAATGCGGCGCTGATGCGACATAACAACCCCAATATTATATATAAACGCTACAGGAGGACTTCCGGTAGCGCCGAGCTACAGTGGGCTGTGTTTTACGTTTTTTTCTATTTTGGCATTTACTGGCGATTTTTTGACGAGTGTGTATTGTTGGTATCAGTAATTAACATCTCATTTTTACAGATACAATTCAACCTCTAATTATTCTTACGTAGTTTTGTAAAATTCAAAAGGTGCACTCAAACATCCGCCAAATAGTGCACCCTTCCCTACCAATGACAAGGACCCAGACGAGGGGTCGAAATGACCCCTCTCTCTAGTCTGGGACACTGGACTCTCATACAGAAGCTGGCTCATTAGTATGTGTAAAACTGAGGTATGGGAAACCGTTTTCAAAGCGTGGGTGGCCCTGGATTGACACTTGTCTGAGACAGGATGGTCGCGGTGCAACCTACGAACGGGTGCACATCATTCAAGATGACGTTCTACTGATCAAAACAGGAGATCAACCACAGACACAAAACCTGATGGTCATGACAAAATTTGGAGACGTCCCTGCTGAGTATTATCTTCATGATAAACTCAACCTTTCACGTGGATCAATATACGCCCCGGACATGATGGACCTTCCCAAGGGAGAAATTCAATCATGGCTGATAGATCACGGAGTGCAGACAGTCTGCAGGTTCAAGAAAAATGGCAAGGACACTCCGCTCTTGTTTCTCACATTCAAATACCCAGGATGTCCTGAGGAACTTAAATTTCAATACGTGAAGTATTCTGTGAAAAAATACGTGCCAACGATCCGACCATGTGGCAACTGCGGTAGTGTTCGACACTCCGAGCGCTACTGCAAGAGCCTGCCTGTGCCTAAACTGCGGCAATGATCAATACCAGGGAACATGTTCTCCATATTGCCTGAACTGCGGCGGAGAGCACCTATCAACCGACAGGGCCTGCCCCACACTACAACTGTAGCAGAAAATCGTGGAACAAAAGACTTTGCGGCAAATGTCTTATGCAGACACCAGACGAGAAGTTACCAAACATCAAGAAAAAACTATGGCAGACATAACAGCGAAAGAGCCCAAACAAAACTCAACGAACACAGAAGCGCTAAACAAACAAGTTCAGGCACTCACACAGATGGTGACAAACCTGAAAACCCTGGTCCAGACATTGGTCTCAACAAACAACAATGCCAACTACAATGCCAACAACAACACCATCCTAATGCCAACTACTCAAATCAACAATCAGGACATCAATCAATCACCAGCATCAACAAACAACGATGAACAATCCGAGGAGAAGACCAGCAGCTCATGGATCACAAAGAAGAGCAAAAAGCAAGTCATGACTCAGAAAACAGGAAAACCGCAACAGGCGAAGAACGACTCAACACCTGCTGCAACACAAAACATTTCTCTTGACAATCACATGGAAGAGATTTCATCAACACAAATCACAACTGAACAATCACCATCAAGAAAAGATAAATAAAAAAAACAAAATAACACTGACAAAAACACCTGATCGATTTATCATAACTCAAATTACATGCTTTATCCGCACATCCGGTAAAAATCAAACACTTCAAAATGAATAACCACACCAATCTCGTCCTTCAATGGAACTGTCGTGGGCTCATTCACAAATGGTCTGAGCTCAGTCAACTCATATCAACACACAATCCCAGCATATTATGCATAAAAGGAAGCTCACCTTCTACCAACCGATCTTATCTTTTCAATCCATCACAATTCTGTATATACTCACAGTATGGCTCAGACACAGTCCGAAAAGAGGGCACCAGCATACTGATACAAAAGCAGATTCCACACCACAAACTATTGATCAATACAAACCTTCAATGCACTGCAGTCACGGTCACACAACCCAATGCAAGTCACGGCCTCACTTTCATCATCTGTAACATTTATATCCCACCTGTCTTCTTGTTTTTTGTGTTTTTAAATACATCTACAAGCTATTTCGGCCCTGCAGAATGTCAGCTACCATTAAAATTGGAGACATGGTGAGATGCTTTGATGGCAGCGGAGACGTAATACAGTGGTTCGATAAAATCATATTGGTTGCTGATCTGAAAAACATCGAGAATCTGGCGAAGATGATACCGCTTTTTCTGGAGGGCGCTGCCTTCGCGGTCTACGCTGAAATGAGTGATGAGGATAAACAGGATTCTGACAAGATTGAACGGACTCTTCTTGCGGCTTTTGCCACTAATGCATTTCAGGCCTACGAACAGTTTTCTCGGCGAATATGGAGAGACGAGCTGGTGGATGTCTTCATAACCGACTTGGAGGTTGGCGCGACTTGCTGGTATTCACTCAGACGTGCTGCTGCTGAGGGCCTTTGTGGTAGGTCTACCTTCAGTCGTGTCGCGTGAACTTAGAGCTGTGACGCAGATCGGAAAATTACCACTGAGCAACATCGTGGAGCGAGCACGGTGCCTGATGGCAGAGCTCGTGGAACGCCCGTTGGCGGCTGCAGCTGTTACGCCCAGCTCAAGCCTTCATAGCGACTCAAGAGTATACCACCTACCTCCTAGACGTTGGTACAGGCGTGGTGGATCACACTCTGCTACAGGTGCTGCTAAGGTTGCTACAGGTGGGTCACACTCTGCCAGATTCTGCAATTATGTCGCTCCTTCGAAAATAATATGTTGGCGGTGTGGTATGGAGGGCCCCATTTCTAGAAACTGTAGAAATTCGGAAAACGACAGCGGGAGAGTTTCTGCGCCGGAAGCTCTCCCGAAATCGGAATGAAGGCGCTGCCGGTTATCGACGCTGTCCTGAATGGTCATCCTGTTCGAGCTCTGATAGATTCCGGCTGTTCCTTGACAGTCGTAGCTTCCTGGCTTTGCAAGGCTATAAGTGGGAGTAGAGAGCTGGTGACATTCAATGGTGACAGGGTAGAGTGCAGAGGACCGGTGGAAGTGGCAGTGGAATTAGCGGGAAGACGCGTGCAGGTACCTGCTGTTGTAGCTCAAACACTGGTTGCAGGCGTGGATGCCGTATTGGGAATGGATGTGATAAGTGAAATGGGAGGAGTTTGGATTGATGGTGGAGAAGTCAAGTATAGTGGGTGTCAGGGGATGTGTTTGTTGACTTCGACCGGTCAGCGTGATGGTCATGATGCAGTGTTAGAAATTGAGGATGAAGATTTCAGTGCTTGGTTTGATGGCAAAAAGTGGACTGCCCAATGGAAATGGCATGACCAACCGCCTGTATTGAAGAATAGAGCACAATTATACGACAGTACCTTGTCTGATGGCGTGGAGGATAAGTTTGATGCAGAAATTCAGAGATTGATAGATGAAGGTATTCTCGAAGAAGATGAGTGTAAAGAGACTGTTGGTTTGATACCGTTAATGGCCGTTGTTCAGCGCAACAAGGGAAAAGTCAGGCCAGTTCTAGATTATCGAGAGCTCAACCAGTTTGTTGAATGCAGGGAAGGAATGGACATGGTCTCGTGCGATGAATCCTTACGTGAATGGAGGAGGCTCAATGAGCCATTGAAAGTGGTCGACCTACGGACTTCGTACTTGCAGGTGCATATTTACATGAAGCTTCGACGGTATCAGCGTGTGTGTTGGAAAGAAAAATATTTCCATCTCAATTGGTTGGGATTCGGACTCAACTGTGCTGCTCGGATCATGAGCCAGATAATCGCGAAATTCTTGAACAAGACCCTGATGTTAGGAAAGGCGCGAGAGCCTATATGGACGACATTATTGTTGAATAGAATGTTGTGTCCGCTGATAAAGTGGCAGCACATTCAACGAAGTTTGGGCTTGAGACGAAACCACCAGAGATATTAGATAATAACAAAGTACTTGGTCTGCAGCTGGAAAGAGGGTCTGACGGAGATTTGCGCTTCAAAAGAGGGAACCAAATTCCAAAGATTGAGGGAAATGTTTTGAGCCGCAGGACGTTGTTTTCCATCTGTGGCGCGCTGATTTGACACTATCCAATATGCGGTTGGCTCCGTGTGGCCTGTAGTTACGTGAAGCGACTGAGTGAAAACGGGGCGTGGGATGACCCTGTTGGCGAAGACGCCCACGAAAAGCTCATCGAGATTTTGAAAAAAGTCGAGTTATGTGATCCGGTCAGAGGGTCGTGGATAGTGGCATCAGGACTGACCAGGGGGAGAGTTTGGTTTGATGCCAGCAGCATAGCGATCGGAGTGGCGCTTGAGATTGATGGCAGGGTGGTAGAAAATGCGTCATGGATGCGGAAACGCACAGATGCTGGACACATAAACTTGGCAGAACTTGATGCGGCGATAAGAGGCGTCAACTTGGCCCTGAAGTGGAAATTGTCAGAAATAGAAGTGTTCACTGACTCAGCCACCGTGTGCAGTTGGATGAAATCATCGCTTAGAGGAGACCGTAGGGTGAAAGTGTCAGGCTTATCGGAAATGCTGGTCCGCCGTCGCCTGTGGATGTTTAGGGAACTTGTTGAGCAGTGTAGTTTGGACATCCATGTGACGCTAGTCGGATCGCAAAAGAACGTCGCAGACACAATGACGAGAATTGAAAAGAGATGGATGAAAAATCAAAGCAGAGATATTGAACCCGTACATTGTTGCAATATGACGGTAGAAGAATTGCACAATGACCCTCATTTCGGTGTAGAACGGTCACTCCAACTGGCCAGACTTGTGAAGCCTGACATCCGGAGAAAGGAAGTGGAAGATTGTGTGAGAAAATGTGCTCAGTGTCACTCAATTGATCCTGCACCGGTACAACATGAAACCGGTGAGTTGACTGTAAACAACAACTGGACACGATTAGCTGTGGACACAACACACTATAACAATGAATGTTATTTGACAATCGTTGATTCTGGGCCCAGTCGTTTTGACATATGGCGGCGGGTGACGTCTGAGAATGTCAAGGAAGTCTCGAGGGTACTGGAGGAATTGTTTCGTGAGAGAGGACCGCCATCAGAGCTCTTGTTCGATTACAGCACAACGTTTCATTCCTACTGTGTCGCCGAATTGTGCTCCGAGTGGAAGGTGAATAGTAGATTTCGTGCTGCTTATCGAGCGTCCGGCAATGGAATTGTCGAGAGGAACCACCGTTCCATCAAACGCATGGCAGCGCGTACGGGAAAGTCACCGCTGAATGTTGTTTTTTATTATAATTTGTCGCCGAGGGATGCAAGGTCAGCGGTCTCACCGAGCAGTTCGTTGTTCACTTACGGCTGGCGGCACCCCCGTGTGGAACCACATATCGTTGAAAGCCCAAGCTCTCCGAAATTACGACTTGGTGAATGTGTTCTAGTGAAACCGCCTAATTGCCGTTGTACGTCACGTTGGTCACCGGGTCGGCTGACAAGCATCACGTCTCGCAACAATGTCGAGGTGGACGGAGTGCCTCGTCATATACTCGACATTCGTCGTATCGATAGTGAGGATGAAGATGAGAGCCTGAATGACAGCAACAGTGCACGCACTACTTGCAAACCACAAGACCGGCGAGAGATGGAGAATAGCAGCGACGATGACCAATAGGCTGATGTCATCGATCCAGGTCCGAGGAGGTCAGGTCGTGTACGGCGACCACCGGTGTGGTTGGAGGACTATATTCGATGATAGTGATGTGTACATCAGGAGGGCGTGTGGTGAATTGGTGTTTGGTTTTCGGTAGTTGCTACTTTCTGCGTGTGCATGTTGGTGTATCAGTGTGAGTGTACATATAAGCAGAGGTGTGAGCGCTGAGCCAAGTGGTTCACAGAAGAGAGAGGAATGCGCTAAACAGTCCGCAATGCGTGTTTGCGTTAACGTGTGTGTGTGTGTGTGTGTGTGTGTGTGTGTGTGTGTGTGTCTGTGTGACTTTTCGGCTGTGTTGGCGGATTGGGGGAGGGTGGATCGTGTGCCTGGTGGGATTGAGTGGTCCTGTGTGTTAAAGTGTGATTCGGGGAATTGTAGTTGCGAGAGTGTTGTATGTGGAAGTGTTGAAGTGTTCGGCGTGTGTGAACTGCGTATATTGTCTTCTTGTTTTTTGTGTGTTTTTAAATACATCTACACCACCACAGCAGCAAGTAGATACAACGGTTTTGGACACACTTGTTTCAGGTATTTCACATCCAGTCATACTCTGCGGCGACTTCAACTCAAAAAACACTTTTTGGGGATCACCCAGGACCGATAGAAAAGACACTCTTATAGAGAGGGTAATCCTGAATCAAGACCTATACGTACTGAATGATAGCTCTCCAACACACATAAATGAGCACGACGGCACCATGAGTCATCTCGACCTGTCCTTGTGCTCTCCATGCCTCTCTCCTCGCCTCCAGTGGCGATGTCTGACTGACTTCCATGGTAGCGATCACGTTCCTATACTCATATCTCAAATATCTGCGAACAGACACACTCTCTCTCAAATACGATGGCACACAAAGCGCGCAAACTGGGAATTATTCAATCACTACCTCTCCGTCCATACACAAGGCAACAACACATACAACAGCGTAGACTCTCTCACAGAACATATCATTTCAGCAGCAAAGCAGACAATTCCTTACTCAACAACAGGTAGCACCCGCGTGAGACGATGTCCGTGGTGGAACCCGTCGTGTCAAACTGCCATCAAACACAGAGAACAAATGCTCAGACATTTTCGTAACAACCGCTCAGATCATAACCTCATCAACTACAAAAAAGCAAAAGTAGCAGCACGGAGAACAACACGACAAGCGAAACGTGACAGTTGGGCTCATCTTCTTTCCTCCCTCAGTCACCGCACTCCTCTAACAAAGCTCTGGAGTATGGTACGCTCCATGAAAACAACAAACACCAACCCGCGCTTTCCCTCACTTGAAATAAACAATACAATATGCACAGACCAAACACAAGTTGTTGAACATATAGGCAGGCACATAGCCAGCACATGCAATCCACCACCGCCCACTACACCAAATCAAGGCACCATCACCATCAGATACAGTATCTCGGCCGACACACTCACACTCATCAACAAGCAGTTCTCAATGGAAGAGCTTCACTCTGCCATAAATAAATCGGCATCACTCACCACCGGACCAGATCACATACACAATGCATTCTTCATCCACTTGAACACAACCAATCGTGAAACACTACTGAAAACACTAAATCACAATTGGATCAGTGAATTGTACCCTTCGAGTTGGGAAAACTCACTCATTCTTCCGTTTCTAAAGCCAGGCAAAAACCCGAACACTGTACAATCTTACAGACCAATACAACTAACTTCCTGCTTCTGTGAGAATTTTGAAAGAATGATTCTTCCACGCCTCTCATTATTCGTGAACAGCGCAAAACTCATATCCAAACATCAAACAGCTTTCCGTAGATCAAGGTGCACCATGGACAATATAAACATGTTTATCTCCAGCGTAGGAGAAGGGTTTGCCAGGGAAAAACACACACTCGCAATATTTATAGATCTCACCTCAGCCTTCAATCTTCTATCAACAGACGCTCTCGTCTCTATCATATACAACGCTCGACTTCGCGGACACCTTTTACACTTCCTAACATCCTATCTCAAACAGAAAACATTCCAAATTCGAACAAGCACATTATCACAAATTTATCACCAACACAGCGGGGTGGTCCAAGGTGGGGTTCTCTCTCCTACACTCTTCAATACTGCTGTAGATCGTATTTTGTCCTGTCTAGGTGAATCCGTTCAACACACCATCTACGCAGACGACATAGTAATCTGGGCCACCGGATCTAACACAACCATTCTCCATGACTGTAAGGAGCGTTAGATGGCGCCCCATGTCAAACACTGGACCAAGTCAGTCACCCACGAGACGTCTTGGTGTGCGGGTGTCATATTGCGAGTGTTTGTGAATACCATTGTGTGTGTATGCAAAGTTCATCCAATACAGTGTAACTGTTCTGTCGACATTACATGGTGGCAGCCATGGAATGACTCACGCCAAGTATGAACTGGGATGATGAAGACCGAATGAACGCGATATCCATGTTCAGGCAGAAATGCGAGCTGTATTTTTCAGTTCAGAACATCTCGACGGATAAACAAGTGGACCACATACTTCTGTTTGCCGGGGAAACAGGCATAAGGATGTACAACTCCTGGACCATGACAGAGGAAGAACGACGCGATCCGCAGCATATATGGGAACAGCTCGAGACAAATCCAGCCTAGTACGAGTTTTCGCATCAGTCGCTTGGAATTGCAAAGATTTAGACAAGCACCAGACGAGAACATGACGAATTTCGTGTCGCGGTGCAAACTGCAGGCACTGAAATGTCGTTTCAAGGATAATAGCGACACAGACGGACGATGCTCGGAATTAGAGGATCGAATTGTAGACCAAGTAATCGCTGGCACCAAACACCCCGAGCTGCAAAAAAATCCTCATGCACGACACGCTTAAGCTATCCGAGGTATTAGATAGTGGCAGGACGGTCGAGGCATCGTTGACTCATATGGAGCAGTTATCCCGTATGAATACAGCAGACCAGCAGAAATATGACGCCGTGAAATGGAATGCAGTAGGGCTGGGCAGGAACCGGTTCCGGAACCGGTTCTGACGGTTCTGCTACGTGGGTATTGGAACCGGGTCCGAGACTCGGAACCGGTTCTGGAACCGGGTCCACACGGATCCGAGTCCACACGGTTCCGATTCTTGGACCCGGGTCCACACGGATCCGAGTCCACACGGTTCCGATTCTCGGACCCGGGTCCACACGGATCTTAGTATCAGGACTGACAGGAAAATGTATGCGCATTGCGCACACACTACATGAACACCACGGTGTGTTTTAGAATTAACGCTAATATGAAATTGCGGTGAATGCAGTTTTTCACGTGTATTTAAAAAATGCGTATTATTTTTTCTTCTTTTTTCTGAAAGACATGTACATTATTTGCAAGTAAGTCTGTGCGCGCAGAGTCATATTACACGAGGTATAATACTAAATTTAATACATATTATTTATTACGCTTATTTTATTTAATATATTATTAATATATTATTTTTGGCGTATGATTACCGGAATTTGATTAAATAACCGCATTTTCAGCTAATTTGAGCGAAAAAGTATCGCATGAATGTTGATACAACATTTTTCTAAATCTGCGTGAAAACTGCATCCTGGTGACTTCAATTACAATTCAACAATCAAGCAAACAAACAACAATAATTTTAAAATCAAAGGCAGCCAATTAAACGCTACACGATCGCAATTTCACGACAAAATGGATGTTTCAACTTGACTTCCGGAAAAGGTTTTCTCATTGAATCCAATAAAATATACATTTTCGGAATCAGCATGAAAAAATGTATCTACCGCAACTTGGTACTAGTTAAACTTTAGGAAAAGTAAAGAATCCACACATTCTAATGCACACAAGCATACATGTCCAAAGCTGTGATCACGGCACATCGATCACATTTGACGTGTCGCCCACAAAGAATGTGAAAACCCATACAGGTGTGAACCAGGCGAGAAAGATGCCTGCTAAGTTTGTTTGTATCGAACGAAATGTGCGTGAAAATCCTGGATGGAAGTCAGATTGTGTGGACATTGATGAATCCTGTCATATTCGTGTGGAAACTGTGTTTTCACTCAGAATCTGTTATGACTGAAATCAGCAGGCTGCCTTGGTTGTACGCGGCTAAGGGCAAATAATTTGTCAGTCAAACTGCCAGCGCCAACATCTCAACTAGTGTTTGAGCTGTTTAGTTGAATCTACTGAGGTCCACCGTGTACACTTGAGTGGTGAGTAAAATTTGATTTTGCTTTATTTCTATACATTATCATGCATAAATGTTTAATATTAGAAATTGTTTCTACTTATTAAAATGGCATTTTTATCAATTTCCCTCTTATTTTTTAGTTTCAATTTATTCTTGTAGTGCTCCAATATTATTAGCGTAGCAGAGGGCCTTAGTGACCTTGCGATTATTACGAAAATGTTCACAATATTCATAACTGAATCTAATAATTATCACTCAATGAGGTGGTTAAGGGGAAAATCACTCTTTTATTGAACTCGGCGTATACTTTTTCATTTAAGCATTTAGTCATACTAATAACTAGGGCTGTCAAAAGTTAATAAAGTTACTTTTTTACCTAAAGGTCACTTTTTCATAAGCTACCTAAAACTGCATGAAAAAGTTATGTACGATAATTATTCAAAAAGTTATTAGGTTACCAAAAGTTACTTTTTCATCGTTAGGTTACTTTTTTGCTTTTAAGGTTACTTTTTTATCGTCAGGTTACCTTTTGTTATTTTTCTTGTTATTAGGTAAGTTTACCACGAAGTTTGGTGACTTTTTGCAGACAAGAGGCACAAAAACGGTATATATGAGGATAAAATAGGAAAAGAAATGGAATATTAGGTCTGAAGATCAAGAAATGTCAACATTTCTGCTGTTAGGATTTAGCAATTGATATTCATCCGTGCTACTCGATATTTATACGTTTTTGGGTACGCAGGATAGTGTAATTCCATTTTAGGAAATGTCCACGAACTGGAGGGTGTCGTGAGATGTTTGGAGCGTGGTATAGTACGATGTGTGAGCTCTCTATACCAGATACTGCACTGTAGCACTTGACAGTACGTATTTACTTTAACAGGAATTTGCACGTGATTTTCAGGGCGTGAGATAGCGCCATTATCCCACGTTTGACATATGGGAGGACGGGGGCATTCACACATGCAGTGTTAAAAGAAAGTGTTAAGTGAAGAGAGTGTTAAGTGTTAAGTTGATAAAAAGTTCATTGAAAAAATATTCAGAACATTATTGCGACCATTACTAAAAATATTTACATTTGCAATTAGTGTATTTCGCGTTTGTATGAGCTTTCCACTTGAAATTACATTTTGATGGTTATGCTCCTTTTTTCGATGTTAGCTAAATTATGTTAAGTCACTTTTGGTTGTTTGTTGTAAAAATGGTACCAGATCGGAGAGGGTGTAAAAGTAGTACCAACTCGGAAAGGTGATAAAAAAGAAGGACTGGTGTATTTTCTTCCTTCAGAACTGCAAACAGAAATTGACCTTTTTTGAAGGAGGTTATTTTTAGGTTACCTTTTTATTGGTTATTAGGTTACTTTATATGTTCACAAACAAACAACAAACAAACCGTGTATTTCACATGGCGCACTAATCAGCAAAGGCGTGATAAACATGTGATAAAACGATACAAAAGTGACAATAACATTAAAACTCAGGCTATTTTTAGGTTACTTTTTTAGGTTACTTTTTCTCGAAAATAAAGTTACTTTTTTCTGATTTTTAGGTTACTTTTTTGACAGCCCTACTAATAACTAACATACTTCTTCCCAAATGTAACTTTTTTTACCCGAGAACGCCCATTATATCGCTAATATGGAATTGTTGTGAAATTGCCAATATGCCTCGATATAGAACTATTCAAATTCATATTTTTCATATTTTCCATTTCACGTCTCCCGAGAAGTGAATCCATTATCATGGTGGAGGGACCGAGCGTTGTTACTGCCTCGACTACATGAAGTGGCGACAAAATATTTGTGCACACCGGCATCTTCCGTTCCATCTGAATGTTTATTTTCAAAAGCCGGTGAATGGATATCACACAGACGGAACAGTCTCAAAGAAGAAAACATAAACATGATTCTCTTTTTGAATAAAAATGTGTAATATATACGCGTTTTGTGTATGTGTGTGTGAACGTGTGCGTTACGGAATAAGCGAACGTTTTCGGGCAATAGCCGAAATCAAATTATTGTTTGTTTGAGATATTATGTAACAGGTGATACGCAAACATTGTTTATATTGGAAAGTACATTGACTATTTAGCACATTTTTGCAGCATTAGCCACATTATTGTGTCAGCATTGTATGCATTTTTCTGTTGTTAAATATAGAGATGTTAATGCCTTGTACATGTCTTCATTGAATATTAAAGCTTTTCTTCAAATTACAGGGCCGTAGTCAAGAGTTATATGCCTCACTCACCCAAAAAAACAAAATGAGGATCCCCCACAAAAATGAAATTTATGAAATGTTGAATTAAATTTTGTGAGAATACCCACTATAATGAAACTGATAGAACTTTGACTTTGAATAAAAAAAATTAATTTATATAAACATCTGTTATTTTCCCAGTCACACGTTCAGCTATGCCAACTCTCTTTTGTGTCTTCTCCCTTTGGGTGATCTCTAAACATGCGCACAGAAAATATATTTTTTCATCCAAGCGGAACCGGTTCCGGAACCGGTTCCAACGGTTCCACTGCCCTACGGATCCGGAACCGTGAGTATCAATTTTCACGGTTCCTGCCCAGCTCTAGAATGCAGCAACATCCGCGAGCAAGAAGGGCCTAGCAGGCAGACAGACAGACACACATCAGGCAGGCGACGCCGTCTGCACGCGCAGATCGGGTGATTCATTCAACGCGAGCAAGAAGGGCATGGCAGGCGCGTGGAAAGGCGGGCGCTCCGTCACATGCACGTATTGTGGAAGACAACATGAGCAGGGGCGGCGCAACTGCCCCGCTTATGGCACAACATGTAATAATTGTGGTAGGCGGGATCATTGGGCTTCAATGTGTCACGCAACGCATCCGCGCAATGCACATGAAATCGAAAAGCATGACGAGGACATTGAAGTCGACAATTTTGTGTGCAAACTCCGCATCGACACCTTGGACGAAGTCGAAGGCACCGAACATGAAGTGTACACAAACCTGGATACTGAACGGTTTGGCACCGTGTTCAGCATGAAATTCAAGGTGGATACCGGTGCTGCTGGCAATATTTTGCCATTGCGTATGTTCCAAAAATTGTTTCAGCGCGAGAAACCCGCCAGTGGCGACACCAGACCGTGCCGCTCGGTGCTCACAGCGTACTATGATAACTCAAGTAAACCAACGCCTATAAGGCATTTCGGCATTATGAGCTTGGTATGTCGACACGAAAATGGCAAAACCGCTACACTAGATTTCTTCGTGGTCGACACAAAACGCCCGGCTCTCCTCGGCTGGCCGTCGTGCAAGGCGCTTGATATTGTGCGGGTACGTCGACATGATAAGAACGAGTCACCAACAAGCAGCCAGCTGGGACAAACGTGCGTTTTGTACACCGTGAACGACCATAGTCGGCAAGACCAAGAGTCAATTGACCGAGTGCACAGTACAGATTAACTGAAGGCACAATACCCGGACAGGTTCGACACTATCGGACACATGCCCGGGAAGTACCGCATCGTTTTGCGATCCGGAGCCCAGCCGGTGGTACATGCACCCAGACAAGTACCAATCAAAGTAAAAAATGATTTACAGCAGACTCTTAACGAAATGAAGACTCAAGGGGTTATTGAGCGCGTAACAAAGCCAACCGAATGGGTGAACAGCCTCACGTGTACGCGGAAAGCAAACGGACGATTGAGAGTATGTCTGGACCCAAAGGACCTCAACAAATGCACCATGAGAACTCACCACCGCGCCCCCACACTTGATGAGATATCGCACCAGTTAGCCGGAGCAAAATTATTTAGTAAATTGGACGCCAAGGACGGATACTGGTCGGTGGAATTGGATGATGCAAGTTCCGAACTCACGACGTTCAACACACCGTTCGGACGTTTCCGATACAACAGAATGTCATTCGGGATGAGGATGTCGCAGGACGTATTCCAAAAAAAATGGATGCAATACTCAAGCAATGCCCAGGTGTCATTGGCATTGCCGACGACGTTGTGGTGTACTCCACCACTGAAGAAGAACACGACATCCGTCTTCACAACTTGATGAAAGTAGCAAGTCGTTCGGGACTGACTTTTAACAGCAGTAAGTGCTTCATAAAGTGTAGTAGCGTCAAATTCTTCGGAACAGTTTTTGACGCAAGCGGGAAACACCCAGACCCGGATAAAGTCAAAGACTTACAGGACATGAAGGAGCCATGCAACAAGACTGAATTGCAAGAATTTCTGGGTTTGGCAACCTACATGAGCCCGTTTATAAGCGGCCTGGCTGAGAAAACGGCACCACTGCGAGACTTGCTGCGAAAGGAGGCAATTTTCGACTGGCTACCCCAGCATGCAGCAGCTGTCGAGGACGTCAAGGGAGCAATATCGAAAGAAACGACGCTGTCATATTAAGACACACAAAAACTCACCGAAATCCAAGTAGACGCGTCCCAAAAAGGCTTGGGAGCCGTGCTCATCCAAGAAGGCAGGCCGATCACATTCGCATCCAAAGCCCTGACAGATGTCGAGAAACGATACGCAAACATTGAGAGAGAACTACTAGCAGTAGTCTTCGGATGTCGGAGATTCCATACGTATATATATGGTGGACCGGTGACGGTGCATAGCGATCATAAACCGCTGGAGATGATTCAGAAGAAACACCTTCATGCTGCCCCTCCTCGACTGCAAAGAATGCTCCTAGCACTGCAGCCATATGACTACGAGATCAAATACGCCTAGCCAGACGCCATTACAGCGGCCGACACACTGTCTAGAGCGCCAGGGGCATGCAACGATCATATCGATCTTGATGTGCAAGTCGACCACGTCCATTTCGAACCACAGCGGATCAGAGATATTCGGAATGAGACACAAAAGGACCTTGAGTTGCAAACAATCAGCGAGACAATAAACAGGGGATGGCCCGAAAGAATCGGAGACATCCGAGAGGATCAGCGTGCATACTGGCCATATCGGGACGAATTATCAATTGTTGATGGTGTAGTCATGAGAGGACAGCGCGTTGTCATCCCATCATCAAGAGCATCCATGATCCTGAAGCAGTTGCACGGGGCACATCTGGGTGAAGAAAAGTGCAAGCTGTTGGCTCGGGAATGTGTATTTTGGATAAGGATCAACAAGGACATAGAAGACATGTGCAAGAGCTGTCCTGTTTGTAACAAATTCGCAAAGGCGCCACGGAACCGTTACTACCACATGAGGTACCAACTCGACCCTGGCAAGTTGTTGGAGCCGATCTTTTCGATTGGGGTGGCAAGAAATACCCAGCCATCGCTGATTACTACTCGAAGTTTCCAATTGTACGGCGAATGCCTTCGTACTGCAGCTCGACTGCAGTGAAAGATGCACTTAAGCAGACATTTGCGGAATTTGGAATTCCCGAGAAGATGGTGAGCGACAACGGACCACAATTTAGTTCGCACGAGTTCGCACGCTTTACGGAAGAATGGAACATCCATCACACCAGCAGCTCGCCACACTACCCCCAGTCGAACGGCTTGATCGAAAGCACAATACAAACGCTAAAGCAAACAATGACAAAGGTGAATGAGAGTGGAGACGACCTGCAGTTCGCTCTTTTGAATCTGAGGGCGACACCGACCGACAGGAAACTACCCAGCCCTGCCGAGCTCCTGATGAACAGAAGACTGAGGGGTGTCCTTCCAGGCATCGTGAGCAACCAGAATATTGACCGAGATTTACACCGAGCGAGACTACAGGAGCGGCAAGACGATCAGGCGACACATTATAATCGCTCGGCAGCAACCCGCCCCGATTTCAATACTGGAGAACCCATATACATCCGACAAGAGAACAATACATGGCAGCGGGGCAGAGTTGTCTCCAGATCAACCGAACACCCGAGGTCATATCAGGTCCTAACAGAATCCGGACGGAGTTTACGCCGAAACAAAGGCTTCATAAGACCAGCTGACACCGCCACAGCATCGCCAAACAATGTCAGTGATGACCCAGGAACAAATGAAGATACGAGTCCTGGTACACTGTTGGAAGCACGAGTAGCGACGCCGGTGGTGTTGACTCAAAACGGCTCTCCGCCGATCGTCTCAAGAGCAGGCCGTGCCATCCGTCCCCCGAGAAGATACTCTCCGTAGAAAGGGAGATGTAAGGAGCGTTAGATGGCGCCCCATGTCAAACACTGGACAAAGTCAGTCACCCACGAGACGTCTTGGTGTGCGGGTTTCATATTGCGAGTGTTTGTGAATACCATTGTGTGTGTATGCAAAGTTCATCCAATACAGTGTAACTGTTCTGTCGACATTACAATGACCAACTACAGACATCCTTGAATAATATAAGCCGACAGGTTAAAAAACTAGGGCTCAGAATCTCAACGCAAAAGACGCAAGCCATGTTGTTCTCCAGGCTCTCAGCTAAACAACATGTTTCCAGGCTCTGCATCGACACACACTTTATATCCTTCACATCAGAAATAAAATATCTAGGCATGATTCTGGACACCAAACTCTCCATGAAAGCACACATACAACACATAAAAACACGTGCCATTCAGCGTATCAGCGTTCTGAAATGTCTTGCACACCCCACATACGGCACTGATCGCACAATACTACAACGACTCTACTCACTACTCATCAGACCAATCCTGGAATATGGAGCATATACTTTCACACATCTATCACCGTCATGTCTCGCTCCACTAGATGTCATACAAAATCAATGCATGCGCATTGCCACAGGAGTCATGAGAACAACACCAATCAGGTCATTGAACAGGCAAACAGGAACTGAAACACTGCAATCACGCAGAATCACAAACACAATCAAGTACTGTCTGAAAATAGCCGGCGATACAGAACATCCATGTTACACGCTGCTACAATCATTCAACTCGCTGGACCATGCGGAGACAGCGGCAGTCAACAAACTATGTGGCTTCCCCTTGGGGCTCGCGTACCGTCGGTGCTGTATAGAAATAGGTTTCAAACCTCCCAAAACAGCGGCACCATCAGAAATATCTTTCTCAACTTCACTTCCAGCCTGTCAATACCTTGATGCCACGCCACATAGCACTCCCACACCAATCACAACACAACTTTTTCTTGAAGATCGAGCCAATCATCAACAATACACGTATATATACACAGACGGATCAGTTCAAAACAGTAGTGTCGGTGTGCAGTCGTGTGCCCCTCACATAATGTGGACAACTGCTTCCGTCTTCCCTCTTGCGCAAACATCTTCACAGCGGAACTCTTCGCAATTCACAACGCACTGCATCTCATTCACTCACAACGAACACAACACGCCGTTCTCGTAACAGACTCGAAATCCTCTCTCCTTGCAATTTCCACGCGACGCCCCAAAAACGCACTGACATCTTCCATAATCACCATGAACCACAATCTAACTGTATCGGGCACCAAAATAGTGTTTCTATGGGTGCCCAGTCACACAAGAATTCGAGACAGCGAGATGGCCGACCAGAAAGCCAAACATGCCACACAACTCGCTGCAATCACCACTCCACCACTGTCGTCCTCAGACCTGCACTCATTTATCACTAAGCTGAGTCGTGAATCGCTCCTGTCATCACTCATGGACAACATACACGCACAATCACACTGCCACTATTACCTCACACACAAACTTTACAAGGTCCTAGCTCGGCCACGGTGGAAAGGCGTGGTCCTGATGCGCCTGCGAACTGGACACACGTACATCACACACGGTCACCTCATGAAACGCCAACCACCGCCGAACTGCCACCACTGCGGTCGCCAACTAACCATGGAACACATCCTGGTAATCTGTCCACGATTCAACGCCATCAGAAGACAACTGAAACAACAACACAACATCAACAGGCATCTCACTATGAACGCCTTACTATACGATACTAACATTACCAACTACCTCACAGATTTTATTACACTATTTGGGACTGCACTATTTGTACACTATTTGCCAAGCAAAAGTTCTGCGTAATCTGATACTGCCGTATGTGTTTTGACAGGAACACCTGCATTTGAGCCTATCCTGAGCTATATGCAGTATTCATCAACAACAACAACAACAACAACGCTACAACCTTCTTTCTCGGTCCTCACACTTGTCCCCTGGTATCACTCGCCCTCTAAACTGTCCTCGAGCTATAAATGAATCTTGCTGGTCGGCAAAATCCTTCTCTTTCTTCGCACCTCACATCTACAACTCGCTCCCCTCTCACATCCTTCTTCCTACGCTTCATTCATTCATTCACATTTATTTATATAGCGCACATTAAAACACACGCGCGAAAAGACAAATCTTGGAGCAAAAATAAAAAAAATAGGGAAGACACGTCGCTTAGGGAAAACAAACATGCGAATAATACACACCCACAGGCACACACATATATACACTCACACATACACACCCACACATACACACACAAACACATACACACCCAAACATACACACATACATACATACTCATGTACACAACGCAAAATTTAAACATGGCAGTAAGAGGCATGGCATCATTCACTTCTTCCCTACGCAAATACCTATTATCTTTATCATTTGAACCTGTCACCCACTCTCTGACGCCTTACGCCAAACTAAAATCCTATATTGTCTCATCCGTTTTGCGATATTATTTAAACTATCTCTTCGTTTTCATCGTTTACTTGCTTACCTTGTTATTATACATGTCGCATATTTGTGTTGGTGCTGCGACCACACCTCCCATCATCGTCGTGTGCCATATTTTTGCTTGGCTCGCGTGTGTTATTTATATGCGCTATAAATATACGTTGTTGTTGTTGTTGCCAGAATTTTCATGCAAAATTGAATCTACCGCTAACGAAATGAAATAATGAAAGCAATGTGCCTTAATGAAACATGTGGCTTACAATTGAAAGGTCACGAATTATATTTTATAATTTACACTAAGATCACATAATTTTTTTTCTGTATATCAGTACAATAACGATAATATCATCACATACGAACAATATTGTCGAATAAAGTCCTCTCAAACAATAAATTACTTCCTATCTAGTTATGGCACGAACAATACATATAGAGGAATTCGGTAAACAGTGATTCCTGCGCTTGGGTGTATATTAACGAAGACAAACTATTGTGTACAAATAAGAATTTAAGTATCTGCTTGGTGCTGGAATTTATCCACCGAAATTTGTGTTTGAATCACATCTGTGTCATATGTGATGAGGTGGATGTCGCGTTAGGCAGTTTGTGAGTTCAATGCGCGTTTTGATCACGATATATATTTTGAGCTGTATCGATGCCTCAGTATCTGTCGTACACAGAAGAATTACAGGGTGGTGTCAATCAGCCAAAGCTGGATAATGCACAACAACGACAACGTCAACGTGAAGTTGATTTTTCACTTGACTCATCTCTAGCAGCGCAGAATATATCAAGAGACGGTCAGTTTTTCCGTCTGTTGACTTTGCGATTTCATCAATTTTCTCCTTTTTATTAAGTATGCTGCTTTTGACTCCATTTCAGTATTCTGCACTTTTTCAATGTGTGTGTGTGTGTGTTGATCTGAAGTATATAACACTGATTATTTTGTATGTGGTTATTACTTAAGATCGTGCGTTGTATACCAATCAATCATATATTTCTTTACAGAGTATACACTGGTGACCGATCGGGCAATAGGAAAATGTTTGCTTATACAGACTAAAATAGTTTTAGTACTCCGTTTAACATTTTCATGTGTCCAGCACTTTCGGGTTTTTCATCAACACACATTTTACACGTACGTCCAAAGTTCACTTTTTGCTTTCAATTGGCATAATGCCGAGCGTTCCGAGAATCAATCACAAAGATGCAACTCATATATTCACACGAGTAACGCAGTCAAAGCCCAACCAGTAAATGACCCGCAAACATTTAGCGACACTGTTTTATAACCTCGGTAAACTTAAGATACAGCAACCATGCCCACAGTTTCATGTACAATACCAACTAGCGACCGATGACGCCCAGTCCATTGAAATCCTAACGCACACAATGGACACTTACCTTTTCACAAATTAATAGGTGACGCTGTTCAGCTCTGTAGTACAATTATCTGTGTCTGTGTGTGTGTCTGTGTGTGTGTGTGTGTGTGTGTGTGTGTATGTGTGTGTGTGTGTGTGAAGCAGACGCCGGCACGTGTTCAATGTGCGACGTGCGTGTTTGTTCTCAACTGCTGCATCACAGTCATCTGGCCTCATTCCCGCCAGTTAACAGGCCGTACGTGCGTGCCAGCTGGTGGCGCGCGCTGCACGACCGCCTCAACTTCCGGCTGACTGTCGAGGCGGTGCAGCGCGTGCGAGTGTGCGAGAGGCACTTCGCCGCCGGGGAGTGTGTTCCGCGGCTGTGTCTGGGCGAGCGGTCAGGCTCCCCGCCGCCAGTACCTCGCACTCTGCTCTCTCGATCTCCGTGCACGACCGGTGTGACGTCTGAGACACGCACATACTCGCGGCGAGACAGACAGCGCGGCGCGACTTGTTCATCTCGCATCTCGGCAGGTGGCCTCTCCGTCTGCCGGGACACCTCCGCCGCGGGCTCCACGCAAATTCAAACATACACCAGCAGTTCTACTTGTGACCAGGTCAAACAGGAATTGGATGAGGCGTCCGCAATTGCCCCCTTTGCGTCTGTGAGGTGTGATAGTGTTGACACAAGCTCACTATCACCATCGACTCATATATCCATGTTGGACACAAAACAGGCATCTTGTCACACGAATCAGCTGGCTCCAGTTGCAGCAGGCTGTGATGTGACAGCTAATACAGGCACTGCAATGCATGACTGCCACGGTCTTCAAGTGATTGCTCACGACGAGCATAATCCGGGCCATCATCCTACTTCACTGCATCATCCACAGTCTCAAAACTCTCTTCCCAGCCGAGCCATTGTCTCAGCTGACTCAAATGGCTCATCTGCTTGTGTTGCGAGTGAGCGCGTGGTGGTTGATGGTGGACAGAACGATCAGATGAGGTGGCACGATGTACAGCTGGCGGACTGCAAGCTGGATGTCACTGTGGGACACCTCAGTGGCTCTGGTTCTGGTTCTGTGCTGGTTCCACACGGCGCTTCTTGCCGACCTGATGTAACAGATCATGTCGGTCCTTACAGCAGTCACAATCAGCCAATAGCAGCCGTTGTGACGTCACAGGTGCACGTGGCGCGTGTACCCACCCCTCCACACATCAACCTGCTGTCTTATCAGCACCGACCGCTCAGCGAGGCAGAACTGTTACTGCTGGAACAGTGAAATATCACTACTGGAACAGTAAAATATTACTGTTATCTCATGCACCAGCTAGCTACAGTGTTGTGTGTGTCTGTGTGTGTGTGTGTGTGTGTTGTGAGGCTGAATATATGTCTAGCGTACAAGTTATTATTATGACCAGTATCTGTATATTTATCTCTGATTTTCAATCGGTTTCAATGCATTGTACTGCTCATAATCATTCACTCAATGATTCATCGCCCATTCTATGCGTTATTTGCTTTTTAGATGAGTTTTTGTGCGTTTTTGTGTTGTTTGCTGGTGTTTAATCGACCGCTCGTGTTTCTTCCAAGCCAAAACCTTCAAGTGAAATATTGTGTAATATATAGTATTAAAATAATAACATTGTTTAGTATTTTGCGAAATATATTTGATTTTTTATGTAACGCCTTGGGACGCAGACATCATGTGATTCCTCATGCTATCAATTTTTCATGTTTTAACTTCATATTCATTTTATTATGATCAATTATTCATATCATTCATTCAACAAAAACATTATTAATTGGTATTGATTGGGTTGAACAGATGTACAGTGCTTGAGAACCTGGCTTGCTTGTGTTTCATTATTGTGTATGCAAAGACGCCACCACAGATCGCTTTCTATGGACAGCGTACAAGCTAGAAATGAATGATATCGCTGCAAACAAATACAAGTACATGTTTTCATCATACTGGGCCTACTAACAAATCAAACACAAACAGACTGCGTAAATACAATTTTAAAAGACTGCGTAAATACAAGTTAATTCATCGTAGGTTTTACATTATGTGTGTATCAGTCTACTGCAGTTGTTCTTAACCTTTTACCACCTAGATTCTCCACTTCTTAATGAGCCATCTCTTCATTTCCCACAACAGCGCTGATAAGTTCAATAAAATCAGTTGTTACATCAAAGTAAATGTCAAGAGGTCATTAGAAACAAAAATAGACGAATTTGAATTGATAAAACACATTTGTCCTTCTGTCCGACCTTTAGCTTTCCACTTGGAAACTCTTCTATTCCCCGCCAGTGGGGAATTTCCCGCTGGTTATGAATCACTGATCTATTGGGTCATATTTGACGTATATTATGCGTTATGCTCTACCGCTTGAAACTTCAATATGAGGCATATATGGTTTCATTTCGCGTCATGTATATTCGCTGTTTCATCTTGGACACACATAATTGCACACATACGTATACCATGCGTCACTTCTCAAGTTCTAGCTTGTACGCCACTTTCTGCTATGAATATCTCACATACTGCTAGAATAAGTCAACCTCTGAACAACATATATGTTCAAGTATAATTCACTCACACACTCCACTGTAGGGGCGGGACACAAAACATAAACGTGGACCGCGAGATATTTGCACATGTTGGCGCGGTCTATTTGACGATGAAGTTTTTCTGAGACATCGTAATCTGGACGTGATGGACTCTGAACTTGTTGAACTTCTTGGACTTCCTGGACTTGTTGAACCATTACGAAGTGATCGTGCATCTGGGGAACAGCAAGGAGCAGGAGGCTTGATGTTGTGACGTGTGTGAGCTTGGCTCGTCAAATATCACCGAGGTCAGTTGTTTGAGGCCGGTGTGACTGGTGCTGTTGTACGTCATTGTAGTGTAGAGAGCGGCACTGTGAATTAAACAATCGAATAATAATAACCGGTGAATATTGTTCATTATCGACA
Organism: Sacculina carcini; assembly: GCA_916048095.2. Classification (NCBI taxonomy): domain Eukaryota; kingdom Metazoa; phylum Arthropoda; class Thecostraca; family Sacculinidae; genus Sacculina; species Sacculina carcini. Next base: position 2,938,105 of record OU696589.1, read on the forward strand.
AATATCTTTCATTTATTCCCCACATTTGTTTCTCGAGCTCATTCCGTTTTTGTCTGCGGTTATGTGTCATTTTTGAGTCGATCCTAGTGACGACCAGCCATTGACAACACTGTTCACGTTGTCTGGCTACTCTTGTTGAAAGAGCAAACGCGGCAGATGAAATACCTGTCAGCACTACTAGCACTGAAACTATGCGATCCTGTTTTCCATTCACTATTCGTTCACTTATTCTCGTCTCACCTGAGGGCCAGCTTGGTAGTTCTGCTGTGACTGCGTTGCGCGTGCTGACACAGTCTGACCCGGGCGCAGCTCCAGTCCTCGGCGTCGAGCACATGACTCAGTGTGCTCATCGCCTCGTGGGCCCGTCCCTCCAGCGAGCTGGCCAGGTCGAAGTTGCGGCGGAAAATGTTCGACCAATAAGTCTGAGGGTCCTGCATAACCGACAACACGAATACAGTTTACCCCGGATATAAGAAACCCCGGATATCAGAAAGTATTTTTCGGGCCCGTCTTCCATACTTTGCATGTAATTCTCCACGGATATAATAGACTTCCCTCCACTCCCAACAACTCTCTTATATCCAGGGTACACTGTACAGGCAAGATTTGTTCTGGTAATAGCACAGTTTTGGCACAGGTGTACTCTTCAATGTATTGCTGCTTCAATAAAGAATGTCAATGGTCGTTGTTTGTGTGCGGTTACTCACACTTGCGATAGCGTTGGCGGCGTACATGATGATCAGCACAGAGAGCAGAGTGAAGGCTGTCAGGCGGAACAATAATCCTCTCATGTCCTGTCTCGAGATGAACTGGGGCAGACTCAGGTTAAATTGGAAATGGTTCTTCTTGTATTTCCGCTTTGGTTTCGGTAATCTTCATTCGGAACATACATAACAGTGAACGGCGAGGTCAAACATATTCAGAAATCATCAACAAGAAACAATACGAAAATTTTACCATTCAACAGCCACTGTTTAAATGTTTTTGTAATTGAAAAAGGTATAGCTAGAAGACTCAAACAACACTTGTTTAATATAAGGGAAATTTACCGGATATATAGAAGATTAGGGTTAACTCTACATGAGTTACATGCTAATCAGTTAAGTGTACCCATGTATTTATATCTATCAGGTGTTATTTCCCTTCTACGAGTTGTCTTTATATGTAATGACAGTGGCGGCGCCAGAGGGGGGGGGGGGCTTGAGGGGGCTGGAGCCCCCCAATATGCCAAGCCACCCTAAGGCCCCCTAAAATTATAATCATGGGCAATAAAATATATTACCGCTGTAAATGAAGTCCTGTAATTTTGGTTGAAGTTCGAGGACTCAGTGTGCCCCAGTCCCTTATTATAATAGCATGTAGTCAGCGTTTGAGTGTAGCTCTTCATGCTTCGCCAAACCCCCTAAACTTTTTCCTCAGCCCCTACAACTTTTTCCTTCCCCCCATCCCCCCATCGGAATAATTCTGGCGCCGCCACTCTGTAATGATGATGTTTTTTATCATAATTTAATTTCATCATGATCTGCTTCGTTTAGATCGTGAGTGTAATTTAATTATTGTCTTCATAGAATCCGAAAAGACAGATATCACGTCTATTAATTATTACACAATATTATTGCAATAAATTCTAGTGGCCAAATAATTATTTTCTACGAACCATTAGCGACCCAATAAAATGGCTGGCCGACCCAGTTTTAGGTCACGACCCAGCGCTGAAGAACCACTCATCTAAATATTGACAGGTCCATTGAGGAATTGTTGACAGATTATGAATGCCCCAATTATCTTGGGAATCATGTCAACTAGTCAGTTCAGTATCAGAAGACCAGTGATATTTTGGAAATGTTCAAACTTCTAATTGGTTGTCTCCACCGCTTTGAAATATGACAATTGAATCAAATTACTCGGTAGTATTGGGTAATTAGTCTGAATGAACACGATAATGTATTGTGGCATTATAGGAAGCTCAAAATGGTGGTTTGCATATTAAGCGTATAAAAGATTATATGACTTCACACGCAAACGTCATATACTTGGAGGCACTTACTGTTTGATTTTATCCTGAAAAACTTGAATGTTTTTCTCGACAAAATTAGTATTAGTCTGGTGCAGATCTTGATAGTGGCCGGGTTGAGGAGCGCCGGTGTCGTACTGTCGGTGCGGTGCTCGCTCTGTCTCGCGGTGCTCATCACTGGTATCGTGGTGATGATGATCGTTGTGCAAGAGCTGGTCGACACCGTGTTTTGCGTGTCGACTGTGCGTGCGATGTTTTGCAGGCCGCGGCTCCGACGTTCTCTTGAACTGGAAGGTCGGCAGGGCATTCTGCTTGTAGCGGGACATGAAGTCGTACTGCTCGCTGGATCCGTGCTCGCTCGCTTTCTCAATGGCGTGTGACTGATGTTGTTGTTGCTGTTGATTCACCTGTTGTTGACTCTGTTGCTTGCTGTTGTACAGCTGGTCATACAGCCGGTCCCACTGGAAAAACTCTTTGTCTATGGGGATGTAGCGGTAGACGACTTGCTTATGGGCTTCAGGTTGCGGTAGTTGTTCGGCTGATACATTTTCTGTCACTTCAGTGGCCACTGTGATCACCAGTAGCAGACCGACTACACAACTGACAATCCACAACAAAACTGCTGTATTTCTCATGTTTTTCCTATTGAAAGATACGTTCGTTCCTGATGAAGCTCAGCAATGTTTTGATCCGCTCGGCCAATTTGTGGATGGACAGTCCAATAAGTCGCTGAACAGATATCACTGTGTTCTCTCCACCACTGAACTCAACTTGCTTTGGTACCGATGCTCGTGGACTTTTGTATTCCTCGAGCAGGTACGTGCTGCCTTCCTCGCGTGTCGACACTAACTGACCCGCTCCTGATTCCTCGCCGTCCAACCAGCCCTCACTCACGTGCCTAACTACTGATGTTCCTCCTGTATCACTAGCATTGTGAGTGTATGTCTGTCTGTCTTTGCGTATGCGTCGATTTGTTTGCTACTCTGAACAATGCTCACACATACACACACACACACATACACACACACTGAAGCTTCTCAAATGTCGGAACACGAGTACACAATGCGCGGGCATGCACTATCCTTAGCCACCTGGAAAGCCGTTCATGCGGAACGTAGCGGAACAAGCGAGTGCTCGATTTAGCGTGGCCGCGCGCCCCTGTCCTCCATCAATTTGCTGCGTGTTCACGTGGCGTGAGTGAGAGGACGAATTGATCGACGCGTATCAGCATCTATCAGCGTGTCATGTTTTCTCCTCAAAATTTCACACTAGCATTTTGTCGGTGTTCATTGGACGATGTTTGTTTGGTGTGCATATGCGTGTGCGTGTGTATGTGCTTTTTTGTGTGCACGGTTCACTTTTAATCGTTCCACCCTCTGAACGAGCGAATAACAAAAAATACAGTGATCATACAGCAAAATAGGTTAGCAGGAACAGATAAGAAGGTGAATTGTGCAACTCAAATGCAAGACACATGTAATTTCAATTGTGCAACAAAGAAAGCGTGGAAATGTTTATCATTAGATGACGATTGAGTAGAAGGCAGCTTATTCTTGAACAGGGCTTGTTTTTCGTCCTGCTGGGTGTCTAGCCACACTCATAACTTCTACATGCAGTGGCCGTGTCGGTTTATTCGCAGAAAGCTCGATCATGCAGTCGGTTGTAGTGGGCTACATGTTACCAGTAGCAGAACAAGTCTCCACTAGACGGGAGAGTCACGTTCTACCGTATTCAAGAATCTTGAGAGGTTGTGTGGTGTAGCTTGAGTGTGATGCATTGTTCCTACCGTTGAAACCAGAGTTACTCAGCTTGAAGGTACTCCCGATCAACTTTGATGAATGGACAGTGTCAGATATCTAGATATACACAATATAGGTGATTGTCTAGAACCCCCAGGTTATCAGGGTCCTCGGTCTGCTCAAGCGCCGAGTAACGCTACCGATGTTCAAATATGACCCATTTATTTACACAGTGAAGGCGCCAGAAGTTTTCTCGTGGATGGGCTGAGAAATAAGATGAGAGAGCATGGGGAAACATGAGGAACTACACTGGAAATCTTCATGGTCAGCATTTTGGTGGGGATGAGTTTCAACCCTCCAAGCCCCACCCTGGCGCCGCCACTGCTTTTACACTATCAATAGATAAAACATGTTTAGTTACTGCTTATAAATATTATCAATTATAAGAGAACCAGCTTATTAATCCCTTAATTTCGCGACCTCCTGACAGCCTGGGATCTCCTAGGACTTGCCTAGGATCTCCACAAAGCTAGAAGCAGTCACGGACAAAGGTATGTTTTAAGAAGGTGGGTCGGCCACGATACCACAGATCAAGGGAAGTGTACAGGGAACTTTTAGGATTCTGTTTGTGGTAACACAGAGTGATGTAATAAACTTGTAGAACATACTTGATGAGAAATTATTTCTTGTTGTTTTGATGTTCGAGAGAAATCAGTACAATGTGGTTATGCTGTATGCGCTTCTGGTGCATGAGTGTTTCTGGCATGGGCGTATATTTGTGTTCAGGCTCGGGGGATGACAGCCTTTATGCATTAGTGTTCAAAGACGGCTCAGTTGACCAATTGCATGGAATCCTCAACCATTACATGCCTCGTCAATTACAACACACTTACCTCAATCAAAAATATTGTGCATATAATTGCATACACACACTTGTCTCGTACTGTTACTTTTTGATATGCTTATTTTGACGACAATATACTCAATGAACTGAACTCAGCAGAATTATTGGGGGGTATAATTGCATATTCATACCCCCAGCCAATTTGTCGTGGGTATATATACTCCCATACCCCCAAGGTATACGCCCATGATTACTGTGTTGCAGTGCATATTGCATGCATCCACTGCATGCCACTGTTTCGGTTGTTTCCATTCTATAAAAGTAATAATTAAAACAACAATAATAATATAGGTTTTGAAAACGGTTCCTCCGAAATTGCTTGTATATGTGCGTTTGTGTGCGTGCGTGTGTGTGTGTGCGTGTGTGTGTGTGCGTGTGTGTGTGTTTGTGTGTGTTCGATATGAGGTGAAATGGACGCAATAAGCAATGTGCTCACATTACTGGCAGGACAACCAGGTCACTGGTCACATGGTTCCATCTCACACTGGTGTCACGCACCACGCTTCCACAGTCACTTTCACCTGAAATACGCAGTCAGTGAGGACCACTTTTCCTGTAGTCCAGCACGGAAACAGCACGGACGTGTAGTGTTGTTACGGTCGGTGCGATTGACACGTGATCAAACAGTCATTGCACCTCAACCGTGTTATTCCTCCATGCCGGAGTGTTCATGGTCCTGTGCTTTCATGGAGTCCTGTGTGTTTTTTTATCTCGGAGAAATTTATGAAACGTTGAGTTTAGTTGCCGTTTGCTTGTTTTTATGAGCCGATATGTATTGATCTTCTCATCATTTGTCGATGATGTCAGTCACGGGGTTTCCTGATTGAGTAAATGAGGAATTGATGCAAGGTGTTGTAATTATATTATGATGACGAGTGATACTGTATAAATGGACGTGTAAATTATGTGGTCATGGAGGTGTTGTATGGTCCTCGGGATCTTTGAGTGCACACCAATTCAGCAATTCATTGCCAATCAATTTACAGTTTGGTGGTCATCAACCCCGTTTGAGAGTGGCATCGGCGTAGATTTGTGTCGAGGCTCGGGGGGATGACAGCCATCATGCATTAGTGCTCAAAGTTGACTCAGTTGGTCAATTTCATGATACCCTCACCTATTTTCAGCCTATTCACTTACAACACACATACCTCAATGAATAGTGTATTGCGTAATATATTTATTCACATATTTATAATTTCTTGCATTTTGGCCTATTGTCATTTGCCTTCTATGCTGCTTTTGATGATAATATACCCAATTAAGTGAACTCAGCAGAATTCTCGGGGGTATAATTGCATATTCATACCCCCAGTCAATTTGTCGGGGGTATATATACATCCCATACCCCCCAGGATTTACGCTCATGCAGAGTGGATTATCGCCACCATCACATCATTAGTAATCACTAGTTGGAAATTTTATGTGATAATTTGTGCCGTTTCATGTTTTTATTATGTGATGAAAAATGCCAGAATATTGTGTCAAAAGTACCAAAATATGTTATTCAATTTTCATATAATATGTAAACTTTGGACTCTTTCGTAGATTATTTGTATTTTATGCATGTACCAAGCGACATCCCAGGAGACCCACCCTCAGGGAGGCGAAATTTTCATAGTACGTGGCAAAACTTCCACCTTGATTGAGCCCTTCCGATTATGTTTGAGTGCAGTGGCGGCGCCAGGATTCTTCCGGTGAGGGGAGTTGAGGGGGGCTAAAGAAAACTATGTGGGGCTATGCGAAACATGAGAAACCACACTCGAAATTTTAATGAAAGAGGTGTCACTGTATGGGGTGCCATTTTGGACTTTTGCTGCGAGGCACAATTATTCCATGATTCCATTCTGCATGTATAGTTGATATGATGTTTTTCGAGTGAGCAGCCGATTTGTTGTATCGATCGAGCTGCGACTTGTGACCAGCGGACACGTTTTTCTCACATGCAACGCAAAACATTCTCTTCCCATCAGACATGTTTTTCTGGGAAAATTCAACATCACACTGAATTTAAGCGTGACGTAATTTTGACAATTTAAGCGTGACGTTACAGTACAAACAGACGCCATTTGAGGGATTTGTGTTGAGTAATTTCCGAAAATGTAAATATGAAGTACTTGTATGATCCTAACTTCTCAAATAGCCAATGGCACATGTATCTAGCTTGAAGCGATTGAATCACACAAATTAAACCACAACACATACGGTAGTTAAACAGGAAAATAACACCGTGCTACGCTCTTGGTGTCCAGATTTGAGAAGCAATTAGGAACTTTGCTGTATTTACATTGTTAATGTTGCTGGCGTTAATATTAAACCTATATACAATGTCCGAGTGTATCATTACATGTTGAATCCGTGATCTGTGTTATTACAGTTATTAACAAGACAGATTAATTAAAAGTACAACATACAAAAATATATATATTTGGACAAAAATTTTCTGTGAGAATGGCATTTCATGTTATTTTCACTTAAAACGACATATTATGTGAAAAAATATTTCTTATGTCATCACATAAAATTCCCAACTCTAGTTATCATAATCGTATTTATCGTCTTCACTAGTAACCATCATCTATCTGTCTATCATAATCTATCTATATATTATCACCAATGCAGCGTTGAAGTCGTTTTGAGAAGAGTGAGGGACGTTCGGGCTTTGTGGAAGTAAATAGGTTGATTGTGGCCTTATCCTGGTGAATAAAGAAGAGTGATGAGAGATGGACATCTTGCTGTTTGTTTGCTAACTTTTATATCAGTGGTTCTCAACCTTTTGAGAACCACTGATAAACTTTCTCACTGTTCTCAAACTTTTGAGAACCTCAAACCAATCCGCCTCGTAGCCGAGTGGCTAAGACGCACGCTCTGTGCACGAGAGGTCCAGGGTTCGTTTCCCTGGCGAGGTGAAACGTTTGGGTCCGTTTCTGAAAAGGGTAGCCCAATTGTCGCAATGCGGGTTTTGTGTGCGCGCAGCCGTGCAGTTTCTGTGCTGGCGGTGACTGCAAAACCCGTGCGGCCGGACCTGCGGTGTGCCAGCCGGGGCCATGAGGCTTTGCCCATGCATAAATTCACGCGAACATTAGCCTTTCCACTGCTGTGTTCCAATGCGTAAATTTATGTATATAATTATTCACCGTTCTCAAATCAGTAGTCAGTTCTCGCACATCTGAATTATTGATAGCTATATGAAAAAAGAAAAATACAAACATAATGAAAAATATTCAATATTCATTCATACAACACAGGATTCCTTAACGTTTCCTTCAAATTCATATCCAGGAAAAATACATACTTTGTTTCATTTTTAACAGGAAACCTTGCTAAGGAACCGGGCTCGCAACCCCTAGGTGCGCAAGCATCCCTGGTTAAAACCAATCTTCTACATGCCTGTATCATACTTGTTATGATCTGCGCCTTCTATGTAGAAATGTTCTCTCTAGTAAACATTTTCCTCACCGCCTTGTATTGGCCGACTGTATCAATTATATTGTATTAATTGGCCATATATCTTGCATTTTAATTTCCCCTTGTTATTTATACCATATTAGGCATATTAGGCATTAGGCATATTAGACCACGAATATTCCCCGAATAAATGGCAAATGCATCTGACTGACATAATTTCCACCAACCAGTACATTCACTCGATGCGTATCTACACGTATATTCTCATCAACACACCAAAACATTAGGTGAAATCGACCTAGCATCAAAACATGCTTGAACACACACACACACATACACACACGCGGACACGTGCGAAGTGATCATTGTAAAACAAATCAGCCACTGAAGAACACAGAACAAGCGACCATATGTTCAAGTCTTAGTGTCTTTTATGACTAAATAAACATGCGACTCACATGACTTAGCAGCGATATTTCAGACGAGATTTGTGTGCAATGTGAGGTATATGAACGACAAATCATGATAAAACCAACACACCCTGTCACAGTAGCAGTAACATTGCGGCACAATAGTCAATAACTACATATTTATATATATATATATATAGTTATATATAATTATGAGCTTCAGTCATACAAACGAGATCTCGATAAAAAATACAGCCACACACACACGCAAATGAATAACACATGAAAATGAATGAGTGTTTAATTGGTGTGACGTCTAGTTGTGACCAGTAATAATACAGCCATCAATTGCACACACACACACACACACACACAAACACACACACACACACACAAACACACATGGTAGGGGGTATAACAATGACCACTAGCGTATGACACGTACATAATGAGGAAAATCAGCTTGGTCAAACAGCGATTAAGCAAATGCCAGATTAATACAAATATAATATTATACACACACTGACACACACACAAACACACACATGGGAGCACACGCACAGACATGTGCGCATGACAAAATGTGTCATGACTAGGACTGCTGGTGACTGAGTCACTGAGTAATGGCTGAGTCATTGAGTAATGACTGAGTCAATGAGTAATGACTGAGTCATTGAGTAATGACTGAGTCATTGAGTAATGACTGAGTCACTGAGTAATGACTGAGTCATTGAGTAATCACTGAGTCATTGAGTAATGACTGAGTCATTTAGTAATGACTGAGTCATTGTTACTCAATTGGTGCTGAAATTTCTGCCTCGCAATAGAGAATTGGCGCGCTTCAGCAGCATGCCGTGTCGAGAACCAGAGC